>JASFAX010002511.1:0-45671 GCA_030737875.1 Allium sativum
AGAATATTCTTTTATTAAAATATATACATTTTTAGGGAAGGTTCCCACCAATTTTATCAAAGATAAATCTTTTTAAATTTATTCTTTTTAATCTCAAAAATCATTACTTAAGGATTATTCAAATTTAAGAAATTAATCTTATCTTTATCTGGCTTAAAAAACTAATGTAATTTTAAAAACACAGTTCACGATAAGCCCAAAATCATCTTCCATCAAAATGGAATCTACACGGAAATCATAACAGTATATAATCGATATAAATTCCCGTATCAGACTAATAATATAAATGGAAGAATGACAAATCCTTTTAAATTCCATATATAGTAACAGCCTTCATTCACAGAAGCTCATCTCGATTATTACCAAATCGAATTCCATTTAATTCCAGTTTAATATATTAAATTAGAAAAAAGTTTACTTTGGAAAATTCCCATTTAAATCTTAATAAAAGATTTATAAATTCCAAATTATTTCTTCACTATTAATTGGGTTAAAGAACAAATGTTATTTAAAACATTGTTCACGATAAATCCAAAATCCAATTTCAATTCAGTTCCAATCAAATATTAATTAATTGGTAAAATTTCCTAAATCTTAATTAAAAGATTTATTCTTTTCTAAACTGGGTTTAAGAACAATGTTATTAAAGACACCATTCACGACAAACCCAAAATCCAATTTGACATTAAACATAAAGTTCCGAATAGAAATTATATCGGCTTATATTCAATATCAAATTCTGAAACCAACAAATATTGTATTGGGAATAATGATATATATCTTCCAAATTCCTCGCAATATTCGTATAAATAACGGAATCCAATACCAAAATATTCTGAAGATAATTTCCATTCAAATATATATAAATATATATTGAAAAATTCTGGTTATTTTAAAACCATTTTCGATTCCAATTTATTTATTTCTAAAAATAATAAAATTATTATTCTAGCTAATAACTAGTTCATTTGGATAAAAATATATTTTTATCTTTTCAAAACTGGAATTTTTCATCAAAACTCTTTCCAAATCATTTATTATGATTTTACATAATTTTTCCATATTTTTGTTAATTTTATTATCGCTCGTACAGTCGGTTTCCAATAACGGCCACCAAATTGCATCCATAGCGACCTTTTCTGAAATTGATTTGGACATATCTCCAAACCCAACCATTAGATTTCAAATCTCTTATATTTATTTGAAAGCTCTTTTCGATACGAACCCAACGGTTCTGGTTTTAGGAGAATCCAATGGTCGGATCTGCCGTTACGCCAATTTGAAGTTAATGGTCGAAATTCGCGAACGGTCGTCGCGCGACGCGTTCTATTCAGGCCATTAAATCCATATAATATATATATATATTATATATTTCGTCAATTTCCATTTGAAATGTATTTTATAAATCGTTTATTATTTCATTTTAGGAGGATTTTAACTTCATTTTCAATTTTTAAACAAAATTGAATATTCAATATCTTTATCATACTAAAATGATAATATTTTCTACTTTGCTATCATGTAAATGATTTACATTTTAATTAACAAAATTTCTTCAATGAATCAAACATATAATAAAAATATAATTTTTATTGTCTAATCTTTTAATTTAACATGATTTTTTTTCAATTATTTTATAATACAATAAAATGGTAATTTCCATTGTTTAAAATTTTTATTTAACATGGTTCATTTTAATGCTTTTATAATACAATAAAAATGAAATTTCCATCGTTTAAATATTTTATTTAACATGGTTCTTTTTAATGATTTTATAATACAATAAAAATGTAATTTCCATTGTTTAAACATTTTATTTAACATGGTTCTTTTTAATGATTTTATAATACAATAAAAACGTAATTTCCATTGTTCAAACATTTTATTTAAAACATTGTATATTTTCAATCATTCCTACATATACAATAAAAATATATATATTTTTATTGTTAACATAATCTATTTCAAACAATGAATATATTTTTTATTCATTTATACAATAAAAATGTGATTTTTATTGTATAAACATTTCCTTTTCAAAACAATGAATATTTTATTGGTTCATACATTCAATGAAAACAATATTTTTATTGTTTAAATATTTTTATTCAACACATGAATATTTTATCCAATGCATAAATATTTTATATTCTTTATGGAATATTATTTTAAAATATTCTTTATTTTCCAAATTGGAATGAGACCCAATCAATTACCATATAATGTTATTTATATAGATTTCATACATCGCATGTATACAACAATAATGATAAACAATCACTAAAAATTATTACAACATCCAGAGTGCAATTTACAACTGTGTGAGCATTAAAATAAATAAATAACGCTCATCACAGACTATCAATCCATCGATTGACATACAACTAAATATTGGGAATAGTATATGTCAAATATCATCCCAATACCCATGTGGGGTTTTCAAACAACAAATTCTGATTATTATTTGTGCAGTTGGGCGATGTGTAAAATTTATCGTCCCAATCAATATCAGTTAAACGGGTGTACATAAACAAATCGTCCAATTTGTAAATGAATATTTTATTTTATTTCTTTTCATGAGAATTTTGTGCCGTTCATATATATATATATACATTAAAAATTTTATTTTTAATGATAAAATATTTTATTCAACATATGAATATTTTATTTTCCATTTCAGACCACAATCACATCACAATACAGTCCAAACAAACTATCATGGTTTCAATCAAAGGTGTCGGGCGCTACTAAGCACCGTCTGCATCCTAATATAAATTTAACTGTAAAATAAATAGAGTGAGAAGGAGTTCTCACCTTTGGTTTCCACTCCGCCATTTTTGATTGCACGGTTTGTATTTGTTCCAGCGTGTTGTGTTCTTCTCCGTGATTTCAACGCAATCTGTTTCACGCAGTTTATATTAAAAATCACATTTTTAACAACGCTATATATATATATATATATATAATTAAAAATCATATTTTTTATAATACTATCCATATATAAAAATCATATTTTAATACCACTACTGTATATATAAAAATCACATTTTTATCTTTCTAAAAATTATTTCATAGCTACGATAAAAATCATATTTTTATCTGCTAAAAATTATATTTTTACATAGCTAATAATCGCATTTTTATATCATTAAAAATCATATTTTTATGTAACTGAAAATCATATCTTTATTCTAATACTATATATATAAAAATCACATTTTTATTCTAATGTTACGCATATAAAAATCACATTTTTATTCTAATGTTATGCATATAAAAATCACATTTTTATTCTAATGTTATGCATATAAAAATCACATTTTTATTCTAATGTTATGCATATAAAAATCACATTTTTATTCTAATGTTATGTATATAAAAATCACATTTTTATTCTAATGTTATGCATATAAAAATTACATTTTTATATTAATGTTATGCATAAAAAATCACATTTTTATTTCTCTATCTTCATAATAAAAATCCTATTTTTATTTCTAAACTATTTATATAAAAATCATATTTTTATTTCAATGCGAAGTATATAAAAATCATATCTTTATTCCAACGCTATATAGAAAGAAATCATACTTTCATTAACAAAGAAATCATATTTTCATAACGATGTTCATAGAATAAGAATCATATTTTTAACTTGCCAAAAATATTTTCTTCCTACGATAAGAATCCTATCTTTAACTAGCCAAGATGACATTTTTACATAAAACTAAAGATCATAACTTTATGTAATTAAAAATCATAACTTTATGTAAATAAAAATCATAATTTTATATGATTAAAAATCATGACTTTATGGGATTGAAAATCATATCTTTATGTGATTAAAAATAATATTTTTATGTGATTAAAAATCATATCTTTATATTTGTTACACCAACTAAAAATCACATTTTTAATCTCATAAATGAATAGAAAAAAAGCTTACAGGCGATGCTGAGGTGGCAGGGAGGATGCTGGTGGTCGGTGGCGGCGATTTGGGGGCCTTGGAACTTTGGGGTTCGGTGTTTTTTTTAGAAGAGGGAGGAGGAGAGGGGAGATCAAAGGAGGAGGAGGAGGCGAGAAGGGGGAAACTCAAAGAGAAGGGAGAGCGGCAACGTGGTATTGAGAAATAGAATTAGGTTAAGGAAGCGAAAATGATATTATATAGTGGAGGAAGGTTGATTTTTTTCACGTTGGAAGAGGAGGGTGCGGCATAAACTTTTGCTGAAGAAGGATGTCATTGGGGTTAAGGAGGGTTGAGATATTATATAGGATAGGGGAAATATTTTTTTATTAGTTTTATATATTTTATTTTGTCCAATTTATGCTTGTTTTCATGGTTTAAAAATTCGTGTTATCACATACGGATTCTGTTTTTGATGAAAATTGACATGTAACTACTGTTCAACATTACGGACCCAATGGAACTAGTTTCATCGAATTCCGAGTCCGTATGCACAAACAACGAATTTTTAAAGTCAAAATATTGTCTGTTTTTCACTTTAAAAATCACTCCCGGTCACATACTAACTCTAAAAATCATGATATTTGGAATCTTACCATAATTCGACGCAATGAATTCAATAAAAAATATTTCGTCGAATTCCGAGGTCGTCTCAATAATGTTCCTTTGTAAAATTCTCAAATTAGCTTCAAAAATGCGATTTCAGCGTACCCTTTCTTCTTGTACGCCCAAACGCTAACTCCAAAAATCATGGCCTTTTGGATTCAACCATTATTAGATGATACGAGTCCAAAACAAAAACGGAATCAAATTCTGAGCTTCCTAGCAAAATTTCATTTTTTAAGGGCTATGCTATGATTTTAAAAATCGAATTTTTAAAATTTCCAAAAAAAAGATTATAAATCAATTTAATAATTTTACTGAGTTTGTTTTAAGTCAAATAAAATATAAAAACTAATTTTAAAATTGTTCTTAAGTTTTGTTTAGCAAAAATAACCAATTTATATTCGCATATTCATTGAAATAGCTTAAATCAAAATTTTAAATTGGTTCTGAAATACGGGTTGTTACAATCCCCCCAACTTAAAATCTTTTCATCCTCGAAAAAGAACGGAGCTGAAAGTTGTTTAACTAACCAACTCAACTTTCATTCTTCAACTTTTCAGTTTCTAAGAATTTCTAATTTCTCAAAAATTTGGGTAACACCCTAAATTTTCGAAAAATTTCGCCATAACCTCCTTTGTATGTGTTGATTTTTAAAACTGCAACTTGCCTCACAGGGCAATCACCAATCCAAAAGAAAAGATAAAGCCAAGAGGCAAGCCAATCGGCTCATAAAATCATGAAACCCAAAAAAAACAGTAAATATGTACCTATTTGTTGGGCATACAATTTTATTCCTCTTCTCTAGCCTTCTTGCTATGACCTGTTCATTTTATATACATGTACATATATGCAATTCAAATAAATTCAGTTCAATATTAATTCAATTTGGCTAAATTTACCATTTATTCACATATTGGTTAAATTAATTATCATTCCAATATTTTAATTAGTTAAACTATCAAACATCACAACCAGCAATCAATTAGTTGGTTAAATTTTCAATCAAATATCTTTATATATATATATATATAATCGAAAATCATATTTTTGATGCCAAATCACAACAATAATCCTATCTAGTTTTGGTTCTCACACCAGCCAATTGGAAATATATAGATATACCACTTTCGAAACTCAGACATAAGCACTAATTATGATGCCTCATCATCAGAATCATCTCCGAGCGACTAGAGTGTGATTCTATATCTATCTAGTATATGAGGCTTCGAATACACGTTAATTACGCGTATATTCAAAATTTTCATATACTCGATTGTCCAAATTAAAATATAATAATACACTCAAATACGTATTATAATGTTTGAATTAAAAAAAAAACAATTTGTTTTCATTCATTTTTAAAATAACACTCTTCCGACTCATTCTAGGATACTGCTGATCCTATCTCTAACGAGTCATTCTTAGTGGATATTACTAATCCAATCTCTGATGAATTCTTTCATTCGGTTCTAATGTGTCTTGTTCTCGAGCACTGCAAACCAAAGCTCTGATACGACCCAAACTTCCCCTTTCAGGAAAGCGCGGATTGAGTTGAGAACACGATAAATCAGAACACAAACAATAAAACATTTCATTGCTATTACAACAATTTACATCAGAGTACAAGAATATTCAGAGTATGAATAATTATACAACAGAAAGTAATATCAGAGATTTAAATTACATAGCAGCGGAAAATAATACATAAGTATAATGCGAAGCAGAAAATAACAACTGACACAACTGAAAGAGATATACAGATACAAAGCTTTCCGAATATAGCTCCAGCTCTAATCTAGGATCTTGTTAAATAGAAATCTGCAAAACCAAAACTATTGACTGCCCGTGTGTAAAATATGGGCACCCAGAGTTTAGGAAGGAACAATAAACTCCAGGTCAGTCATGGGACTGGTGTGAGAACTAAAACAGTTATTAATTTGATTTTAAAGTTAGGTAAATCAAGGGACCACGCTGTATAACACGGAGCGGGTTTACCCCCATGAATACCAGTGGATGAATAAACAACGCAATGCTAATTAAAGAAAAATGAAGCTATTATATGACTCAGGTCCCATCACATAATGCAACGCAAGCCGGAGGATAGAGTTTTACCTTATAATAGCCAAATAAACTTGGTACGCGAAATTTCTTTTTTATTATTACTATAAGTGCATAGTGTAGAAATCAATTTCGAAAGTAAATGTATCAATCGTAGGCAGCATGAGTGCCCCATCCCACTATGTCACCATATATAGGTTTACAATTAAAACAGCAAAGCTCGTATTGGAAAGTTGGATTTCCATCATGATGACTCCTGATTTGAAAGATCTATTGCATAGTGCAATACTCAACGGCTTACGTCCCAGCTAGAGAAAACACCGTAATGCACATCCGCACTATATCTAGGATATCAAGTATCTCTGCGACTTACGTCCTGTTCATGAGAAAACGTCTCTTACTCTATCCATATGGGAATTGGGGGTATATACCCTATCCCTCTGAGCATGGAGCGACCACACTCAGATCATCTCGGTCGACCGAATCCATACTAATATCGAAAGCATACTGATCTGACCATCAGTTCACCATCATACCGGGGTGTGAGGCTCGCGAAGTCACGCTACACAAAGCTATGCTTTGATCATCATCCACAAGGCTGTTCTTTTCAAATAAAGCCTTGATCCATGCATCTTAGCATGTCACATTGTCAATCCATATCATACCATTGATTTCTGCCAATATATAACCTTAGAGCTCATACGTCTCAGAGAAGGGTGTTAAGCAAGAGAATAAATTCCCCGCCACTAAACAAATATATATTAGCAGAGATCAACGTATACAGCGTAAAGGAATACAACATCAGACATATCATCCATTTACAAGTCCGTTCTGGGTCTGAACGAGACCGGAGGCACCTTATTCCTCGTTCCATATGTCCAATACGGAAGAGAGGCCCTCGCATATCCGAACAATCAACAAGTACGTCCAGATGGCTACCACTGTAGCCCATTCAAGATAGCTACTCCAATCACGGGCATCAGTAGCAACTCATCCATTCGATGTGAATATCGTGGGTCTTGCACTCGTCGTATTCATTATTCAGAATGGGTTAAACCCGGTCTTTCCGAATTATTCGGGTAATTTATAATCAAGTGCTATAAAAACACATCATACGCCTCATTCCAATTCAGAATATTCTTTTATTCAAATATATACATTTTTAGGGAAAGGTTCCCACCAATTTTATCAAAGATAAATCTTTTTAAAATTATTATTTTCAATCTCAAAAATCATTACTTAAGGGTTATTTTAATTTAAGAAATTAATCTTATCTTTATCTGGGTTAAAGAACTAATGTCATTTTAAAAACACAGTTCACAATAAACCCAAAATCATCTTCCATTAAAATGGAATCTACACGGAAATCATAACAGTATATAATCGATATAAATTCCCGTATCAGACTAATAATATAAATGGAATAATGGCAAAGCCTTTTAAATTCCATATATAGTAACAGCCTTCATTCAGAGAAGATCATCTCGATTGTTACCGAATCGAATTCCATTCAATCCCAATTTAATATATTAAATTGGAAAAACGTTTACTTTGGAAAATTCCCATTTAAATCTTAATAAAAGATTTATAAATTCCAAATTATTTCTTCACTATTAATTGGGTTAAAGAACAAATGTTATTTAAAACATTGTTCACGATAAACTCAAAATCCAATTTCAATTCAATTCCAATCAAATATTAATTAATTGGTAAATTTTCCTAAATCTTAATTAAAAGATTTATTCTTTTCTAAACTGGGTTTAAGAACAGTGTTATTAAAGACATCATTCACGACAAACCCAAAATCCAATTTGACATTAAACATAAGGTTCTGAATAGAAATTATATCGGCTTATATTCAATATCAAATTCTGAAACCAACAAATATTGTATTGGGAATAACGATATATATATTCCAAATTCCTCGCAATATTCGTATAAATAATGGAATCCAATATCGAAATATTCCGAAGATAATATATAAATATATATTGAAAAATTCTGGTTATTTTAAAACCATTTTCAAATCCAATTTATTTATTTCTAAAAATAATAAAATTATTATTCTAGTTAATAACTAGTTCATTTCGATAAAAATATATTTTTATCTTTTCAAAACTAGAATTTTTCATCAAAACTCTTTCCAAATAATTTATTATGATTTTACATAATTTTTCCATATTTTTAATAATTTTATTATCGCTCGTACAGTCGGTTCCCAATAACGGCCACCGAACTGCATTCCATAGCGACCTTTTCTGAAATTGATTTGGACATATTTCCAAACCTATCTGTTATATTTCAAATCTCTTATATTCACTGGAAAGCTCTTTTCGATATGAACCAAACGGTTCCGGTTTTAGGAGAATCCGATGATCGGATCTCCCATTACGCCAATTTGAAGTTAATGGTCGAAATTCTCGAACGGTCGCTGCGCGGCGCATTCTATTCAGGCCATTAAATATATATAATATATATATTATATATTTCGTCGATTTCCATTTAAAACGTCTTTTATAAATCGTTTATTATTTCATTTTAGAACGATTTCAACTTTATTTTCAATTTTTAATCAAAATTGAATATTCCATATCTTTATCATATTAAAATGATAATATTTTCTACTTTGCTATTATGTAAATGATTTACATTTTAATTAACAAAATCTCTTTAATGAATCAAACATACAATAAAAATATAAATTTTATAGTCTAATCTTTTAATTTAACATGATTCTTTTTAATGATTTTATAATACAATAAAATGGTAATTTCCATTATTTAATCATTTTATTTAACATTGTTCTTTTTAATGATTTTATAATACAATAAAAATGTAATTTCCATCATTTAAATATTTTATTTAACATGGTTCTTTTTAATGATTTTATAATACAACAAAAATGTAATTTCCATTGTTTAAACATTTTATTTAACATGGTTCTTTTTAATGATTTTATAATACAATAAAAATGTAATTTCCATTGTTTAAACATTTTAGTTAAAACATTGAATATTTTCAATCATTCCTACATACACAATAAAAATGTCTATTTTTATTGTTAACATATTCTATTTCAAACAATGAATATTTTGTTTATTCATTTATACAGTAAAAATGTGATTTTTGTTGTATAAACATTTCCTTTTCAAAACAATGAATATTTTATTGGTTCATACATTCAATAAAAACGATATTTTTATTGTTTAAATATTTTTATTCAACCCATGAATATTTTATCCAACGCATAAATATTTTATATCCTTTACAGAATATTATTTTAAAATATTCTTTATTTTCCAAATTGGAATGAGACCCAATCAATTACCATATAATGTTATTTATATGGATTTCAAACTTCGCATGTATACAACAATAATGATAAACAATCATTAAAAATTCATACGACATCCAGAGTGCAATTTACAACTGTGTGAGCATTAAAATAAATAAATAAATAATGCTCATCCCAAACTGCCAATCCATCGATTGACATACAACTAAATATTGGGAATAGTATATGTCAAGTATCATCCCAATACCCATGTGGGGTTTTCAAACAACAAATTCTGATTATTATTTGTGCAGTTGGGCAATGTGTAAAATTTATCGTCCCAATCAATATCAGTTAAATGGGTGTACATAAACAAATCGTCCAATTTGTAAATGAATATTTTATTTTATTTCTTTTCATGAGAATTTTATGCCATTCATATATATATATATATATATATATACATTAAAAATTATATTTTTAACGATAAAATATTTTATTTAACATATGAATATTTTATTTTCCATTTCACACCACAATCACATCACAATACAGTCCAAACAAACAATCATGGTTTCAATCAAAGTTGCCGGGTGCTACTAAGCACCGTCTGCATCCTAATATATATTTAACTGTAAAATAAATAGAGTGAGAAGGAGTTCTCACCTTTGGTTTCCACTCCGCCATTTTTGATTGCAGGTTTGGATTTGTTCCAGTGCGTTGTGTTCTTCTCCATGATTTCAATGCAATCTGTTTCACGCAGTTTATATTAAAAATCACATTTATAACAACGCTATGTATATTTAAAAATCATATTTTTATAACACCACTCCATATATAAAAATCATATTTTAATACTAATACTGTATATATAAAAATCACATTTTTATCTTTCTAAAAATTATTTCATAGCTGTGATAAAAATCATATTTTTATCTACTAAAAATTATATTTTTACATAACTAAAAATCGTATTTTTATATCATTAAAAATCATATTTTTATATAACTGAAAATCATATCTTTATTCTAATACTATATATATAAAAATCACATTTTTATTCAAATGTTATGCATATAAAAATCACATTTTTATTCTAATGTTATGCATATAAAAATCACATTTTTATTCTAATGTTATGTATATAAAAATCACATTTTTATGCATATGTGATTTTTATTCTAATGTTATGCATATAAAAATCACATTTTTATTCTAATGTAATGCATATAAAAATTACATTTTTATTCTAATGTTATGCGTAAAAAAATCACATTTTTATTTCTCTATCTTCATAATAAAAATCCTATTTTTATTCCTAAGCTATTTATATAAAAATCATATTTTTATTTCAATGCGAAGTATATAAAAATCATATCTTTATTCCAACGCTATATAGAAAGATATCATACTTTCATTAACAAAGAAATCATACTTTCATAAACAAAGAAATCAAACTTTGATAACGATGTTCATAGAATAAGAATCATATTTTTAACTTGCCAAAAATATTTTCTTCCTACGATAAGAATCCTATCTTTAACTGACCAAGATGATATTTTTACATGAACCTAAAGATCATAACTTTATGTTATTAAAAATCATAACTTCATGAAAATAAAATCATAACTTTATGCGAATAAAAATCATTACTTTATGCGATTAAAAATCATATCTTTATGTGATTAGAAATCATATCTTTATGTGATTGAAAATCATATCTTTATGTTTGTTACACCAATTAAAAATCACACTTTTAATCTCATAAATGAATAAAAAAAACTTATAGGCGATGCTGAGGTGGCGGGGAGGGGCGCAGGCGGTCGAGGAGGCTGCTGGTGGTCGGTGGCAGCGATTTGGGGCCTTGGAGCTTTGGGGCTCGATTTTTTTTAGAAGAGGGAGGAGGAGAGGGGAGATCAAAGGAGGAGGAGTAGGTGAGAAGGGGGAAACTCAAAGAGAAAGGAGAGCGGCAGCGTGATATTGAGAAATAGAATTAGGTTAAGGAATCAAAAAGGATATTATATAGTGGAGGAAGGTTGATTTGTTTTCACGTTGGAAGAGGAGGGTGCGGCATAAAATTTTGGTGAAGAAGGAAGTGAATAGGGTTAGGGAGGGTTGAGATATTATATAGGATAGGGGAAATAATTTTTTTATTAGTTTTATATATTTTATTTTGTCCAATTTATGCTTGTTTTCGTGGTTTAAAAATCCGTGTGATCACATACGAAATTCTGTTTTTGATGAAAATTGACATGCAACTACTCTTCAACATTATGGACCCAATGGAACTAGTTTCGTCGAATTCTGAGTCCGTATGCACAAACAACGAATTTTTAAAGTCAAAATATTATCTGTTTTTCACTTTAAAAATCACTCCCGGTCACATACTAACTCTAAAAATCATGATATTTGGAATCTTACCATAATTCGACGCTATGAATTCAATAAAAAATATTTCGTCAAATGCTGAGGTCGTCTCAATAATGTTCCTTTGTAAAATTACTCAAATTTGCTTCAAAAATGCGATTTTAGCATACCCTTTCTTGTTGTACGCCCAAACGCTAACTCCAAAAATCATGGTATTTTGGATTTAACCATTATTAGACGATATGAGTCCAGAAAAAAAACGGAATCGAATTCTGAGCTTCCTAGCAAAATTTCATTTTTTAAGGGCTATGCGATGATTTTAAAAATCGAATTTTTAAAATTTCCAAAAAAAAGATTATAAATCAATTTAATAATTTTAATGAGTTTGTTTTAAGTCAAATAAAATATAAAACTAATTTTAAAATTGTTCTCAAATTTTGTTTAGCAAAATTAACCAATTTATATTCGCATATTCATTGAAATAGCTTAATTCAAAATTTTAAATTGGTTCTGAAAATACGGGTTGTTACATAATACAACCAATCTAAACATCCATGTGGTGTCTATCCTCAACCCCGTATCTCGATAGTGAAAGGTGAATTGATATCTTGGGTTAGCTCTAGTCTTTTTGCATCCCGCTGGCTGTCGATGACGGATATCCGACGGTCTACTATCCTTGTTGGTTGTGACCCTCTCTACCTCCGCGTGAGGCCACCGTCGCACCCTGATGTCACATCATCATAGCATTCTGACTGCATAGCTACATCTGCAGTCAAGGCCCACCCACCTAGTAGTTACACGCAGACCCAACCTATACGAGTACAGCCTAAGACATCTGTCATCGCACAGAGGACTACTAGGAGCACCTTACGTACTTTAGGAGGCCGCGTGCTTCCCCTTCCAGTCCTTTGGAGCCGTCATAACAATCAGATGAATGTGCGCTCCCCACGTTTCTTATAACACCTTGATGATATACCTCGTTGGGTTATTCACCCTCAAACATACGGACTGGTCCAAGCGTCTTTCTTTAATATGTTGTTAGACCCTATGTCTAAACATTCTTTTACGCACTTGCCTTACCTCACCGGATTCCCATTTAACTTGGTTATTCCCGTTCGTATTGAATTCTTATTCCAATTTACCAAGTTTCTCTTACTTATTAATTTCAATCATATAACTTAATCCATTTAAGTTTATTAATAAGCCCACAACATGTTATTCTCTAGATTGTGGCCCAAGGTCTGTAATCCACAATCTATTTTGTATTTTTGCTTGGTTACATAATTACAATAACATGTTCTCCTTAATACGTTATTAAGTATATCTCAATTCACATGTTTCCTAATTAACATGTCACTTACCATTTATGATTAAATATAACTTATTTGTTTTACAAGTTTTCCTCATTCTTTCTCATTTAATCGTAAATTCAATTTACACCGTCACTACAACTTATCGTTGTTTACTTAGCAGATTATTACGCATGTCTAATTCTATCATTTCTACAAGTTATGCTTATCTTACAAGGTGTCTTTAATTACATAACTTTATTATATTTTTCCACCGGATATGTATACCATTAGGTGTCTTTAATTACATAACCTTATTAGGTTAAGTTCGTGGGACTATATATAAATATTACCCATCCCCCTCTATTTTACTTAACCCACCCACTACCCATCCAATTTTACTTAACCCTAGCATAAGTTCATAATCATACAATCCTTATGGATTAAATTAGGTTAAGTAGTCCAATTCATTACCATGTCTAATTATGGTTGTAATGGTCTAGACCTCCCACATTAGGCCTACAACATGTGGATGCTGGATATGCCGGTCGGGTCCGTGCATTCTTATTCCACAGTTGGGTGTAACCTCATTCTTAGCCCGATTCGTATTTGCACACTTAGACCTCTCACATTAGGTTCAACATTAGTGGCTGTTGGATATGCCGGTCGGCTCCGGGCAAACTTCCACCACTAATGCAACCTAACCTCGTGTCATAAATGCAATTACAGTTGCTAATTGTAATTACTATACATTCCATTTTTATCCAAATCTACCTATGTCATTATAGGTGATTATTTCTCCTTTTCCCCATATTTAATTATGTGCTCAATTCACTATTCAAATCATAGACTTCTACACCCCTTTTCAATTCACCTTTTAATTATGCACCATATGCTCTTTTTTCCCAAGTTATAAGTCAAGGCATATACATATATATATGCTATGCACAAACCCAAATCTACATATTTTTCAATTTATGTCCCTAGTCCATATTCACCCATTTCAATGCAAGTTGTGCCCAAATTCATATTAACATATATTCCAATTTACGCCCAAATCATATTTTACATAATTTATGCCAAATCATATTTTCCAGTGTTCGCCTAAATTCATATTCATGTTATACAACATGATATATGTCCCCAAATCCATATTTGTATATTTCCACATTTTATGCCAAAACTTATATTCATATTTTTCCAATATCAATTATGCCCCAAATTATGTCTTTCCCAGTCATTCCCAATTTCTCACGTTCGCATTTCAGCGTTAAGTCTAGGCTCGAAGGTAGCCTGGCTATATAAAAATAAAAAGGGAAAAAGAGGGAGAGAAGAGAATCAAGAACAGGCATAATAACGAATCAATAATAAACTGATAGAAATAGGCATAAACTGAATATGCATATTATGACAAGATTTAACATGGCGGCGATATGAACATTTAAAAACGGATCTGATAGTTATGTCATAATAGAACTAATTAGGCACCCATTCAAGATCCAGTTTTTTACATACATGTCAAGATTACTATTTAAATATTTAGATCTAAAAATAACATGAACCCACAGTGAATAGATCTAAGGAAATGGATCCAAATTACTACGAAGAACATGTTGAATAAGTTGTCGTAGCCATCGTTGAATTTGTTGTAGCAATCATTGAATTTGTATAATGTTTGCTGAATTTGATTTGGAGTAGATTAGGCCATTCAATCTTCGTTGCAGCGGAGCTTCGCCATCACCATTGTTTTTAGATGAATAAAACCTAGGTCTAGGGTCCTTTATATAGCCTAGGGTTCATGAATCTAGCTCCAAAATCATCCAGGTTCAGAAAAGAAGTTTCCAGAGCCACGGGTGGGTCGACCCCCCTTCAGGTGGGTCGACCCTAGGTTGACCCCCCTTCATG
Source organism: Allium sativum (assembly GCA_030737875.1). Taxonomy (NCBI): domain Eukaryota; kingdom Viridiplantae; phylum Streptophyta; class Magnoliopsida; order Asparagales; family Amaryllidaceae; genus Allium; species Allium sativum. The sequence goes on from JASFAX010002511.1 coordinate 15,464, forward strand.
TGTGTCAACTCCTAGGTCGACCCCGGGGTCGACCCCCATGAGCCTGAGTCGACCCCTAGGTCGACCCAACAGGGTTTCGGGTCGACTTCAAAATGTCGGTCCTTCCTTGATTTGCGCGCCGGATTTCTGATTTTGCTTATTTTTGAATATTTTTGAATTTTATGTGTATACATCTTTCCTATATGCATACAAACTTCAAACCTTAATAACTTCTTCATATGGTATCTGATTTACGCAAATCAGGTGTCTATCTTAACCAAAATTCTGAGACGGACGTAATGGTGCGGTCCGTTTTACTTGATTATGAATATTTAATTAAGTTTTCCTTAACTCATTGTTAACAGTATATTTCACACTAATTATTCTTTAATTCATCATCTTTAGTGTCGTTAAAATTCTGGGGTGTTACATTCTCCCCTACTCAAAGGATTTCGACCACGAAATCTCTAAGTTAAGAAGAACATATATCCTAACATCCAACAATCATACATCCATTTAGCAATCACAGGTATCCATTTTCCTTAAGGAATTTCTAATGCTTTTATGAACATACGCAATAGAGTGTGTATATGTCCGTAAACTAATGTGAAAGATCAGGCGGTCTGCTGATTCAGTTGACCTCCTTAATGCAATGTATGTTTGTGCCATGCAATCAAAATGTATGCAAATCATCCTATTATAACATGTAAGCTCTATATGTGTGCACAACCATCCATCCGAATGCAACATCAATGCAACGATACACCCATTTTCATCCATAAAATTTGTAATGTGCACACATCAATATGCAAAATGTAAGTGATTGAGCCGACCTAGGGTCTATTGTGTGTGTATATGCATCCACGAGCAATCATTAACAACCACTTGCATCCATCAAACATAACATGCCTCAAACACATGTTTACATTCATTAGTTTTCTACCTAAAGACTCGATCGATAGGAGATATTCAAATGATAGATACAAGTAATAATTTGTTGCTTGGGAAAAGAAGTTAAGAATATATTCTCCAAAAGGAAAGGATATGAAGCGTGAATCTTGTCTTCAACCTCTCAAGTAGCATTCTTGCGGCCCTTTCCCCATTGCACTCTTACTAGCTTCGCTTCTTTGTTTCACAATTTCTTAACCTCCGATCCAAGTATGCAAGTCGGAACTCGTCCAATCATTACTTCCTTCCCTACTTTTACTTCTTCTCGCAAGTTTGGCTTCACTACCTTGAACTCTATACTTTTTTTTCGCCTCTTGAACTTTGAATGACGAGCTTCCTCAAGGACCATCTTCAATAAGTTTCCCATCCCGATATGACTCACCTATCAAACCTCTTCTCAAGTAGCTCCCCTACTTACTTATCAAGTTCCTTCTTTTTTTTAGGTGTCACATATCGCAAATCATCGATAGATATATCTAGAGGTTCTAGGAGACTAAGCATGACAAACCCCTTTGGGGTCATAAGAAATCTCGAGAGTCTTCCTATGGCAAGTCAGAAGTCTAACAACCCTCCTCTCACAATCTAGAATGGCTCCATATATGGTAAACCCATCCATCCTAGAATCAAACCGTATCTTATGAAATCAAGAACATATGCGTCGTAATCAAACTCGACACCTAACACAGAGATTCTCAAACCCCGACAAATCATCGATAAATGAGCCGTACCTCCACTGGGGTTTGAGGCAATAACGGGATCCAAAACCATACTAGTATCTAGGTGCAAAGACTCAACTAAAGGATCAAATATAAAAGAATGTGAAGCACCAGGAAAGGAATCCTAATAGGATGATCAGAAATAGAAATCAATCCTTCGATGGAAACTTTCCTACCCCTATCATGTCCACCAGCTATGAGAACATTAGCTTGCCCCCTAGAAGTTTCTGCCCTCTAGCCTTGTCTTTGTCTCTTTGGGCACTCCTTAATGAGGTGTCCTACATTACCAAAGTGGTAACAAACGCCTTTTCTCTTTCTGCAATCCTTTTCCAGATGACCCACTGTTCCGAAATTATGGTATTTCCTCTTTTCTTCTTTGGGTTGTGCTCCTTAGCCCCAACTCCCTTATTCTCCTTTTTTTCCATCCTTGTGCAACATGCTAACAAGTCTCTTGAAAGCGTCCTCCATCGCATGGAAATCTTTTCGGGGCTAGAGAGAAAATAAGACGTAGGTGAAACCACTGCGGCTAAAGATGGAGGTTGGACACTTCTTTGCCCTTCGACAGGTACTGTAGTTTTAACATGCCTATGAACCATGCCAAAATAAGGATACTCTTTCGAGAAGAAACGGTTACCTGAACAAAAAGGAAAAGTAATCAAGCGGAGTATCAAGAGATATTTATGGCTTTAGGAAACATGCTTTCCAAAAACCAACTTTTTATTTTAAAATATTTTGTTTTTGAGACCTTTTTGAAAACCATTTTCAAAATACTTTATCCGATCTTATAACATATGCTTTGATACCAAATGTAACACCCCACGTCCGTTAATATCACTCACTAAGGAAATGCATTAAATTCCGGGAAGATTTATAGGTAAATAAGAACACAATAGCACAAGACAGACATGTAAAATAGCAGCGGAATTAAAAACTTTATTTAAATCAAAACATCATGGTACCAAATGCTGAGTTTACATCATAAGTAACAAATTACATTAATAATATGTCCTGCCAAAAATATCATAGTACAAAACCATAAAACCATATTTTCCTGTGAAGCCATAAGAGAGTTGACCAGAAGTCAAAGCGATACATTTATATCCAAAATCCAAGCTAAGCTGAAAGAATCCAAATCAACTCTTAGCACTTCAACCCTGAGAACTTAGGGGGAAACAGAAGAGAGAGAAGAGGAAACAAAAAGGGTCAGACATAAAGTCTGGCGAGTCCAGTTACTTTTAAATATAAATAAATAAAAGTATCATGGCAGGTATATAAAACTGGAAGAACAAGATAAAAGTAACAATAACGAGTGTGAACTGAGCAAGATAAGATGAACCGGATATATTGCGCTTCTTAAATACATTTCTCTGCACCGCGCAGATACTAGTATATCAGAAGTAGAATGATCCCTACTAATATCATACCATTACATTTTCGATTATTAGGTTACTTGGGTTAATAGCACTCAAGACTTATATGCGCATTGTACCCATTTACTTTCCCATGGATTCACCTAATACAATATATGTAGCTACCTCTCAATATTGAGATACACCCCATGGTACCCCACTCACACGGTCTCCACCGTAATGAATGCAGTCCCTTATCCTATGTCGGAGTGACGTACGGATCTCTATATAACAATGTTACGTTCCGTATATATCTGTCATTACTATGCTACGTAAGCGTACGGACTGCCACCATCGATCGAATCAGATTCCTTATCGGAATAATGCCCTCTAGTCTACGATACACCGCCCAGAGCAGATATGCATGTATCTAGACTATCCCACGTATATACTGTAATTATAGCTCGATGCCTCAATCGCATGTCCTCTAATGTGCACCGAGTTCCATGTCAGGGCTAAACTAGAAATACGAAACTCGAACGGGAGTTTTTCCATACCTGTACAGGCCGCCCTTTAAGTGCCTTCAAATACAGATATTTCATGGGTCTGTTTTCCATGGTGGCTATGGCCCCACCTCGGCCCCTCCCTAAACTAGTAAAGACTAAAAGAGCTAAGCGACCGCCCCTAATACAACCATTCTAAATATCCATATGGCGTCTATCCTCAACCCTGTACCTCGATAGTGAAAGGTGAAATGATATCTTTGGTTTAGCTCTAGTCTTTTCGCATCCCGCTCGCTGACGATGACGGATATCCGACGTTCTACTATCCTGGTTGGTCGTGACCCTCTCTATCTCCTCGTATGGCAACCGTCAAATCACCCTGGTGTCACCTCGTCACAGCATTCTGACTGCATAGCAACATCTGGAGTCACGGCCCACCTACCTAGTAGTTACGCGCAGACCCAACCTCTGTGAGTACAGCCTAAGACATCTATCACCGCACAGAGGACTACTAGGAGAACCTTGCATACTTCAGGAAGCCGCGTGCTTCCCTTCCAGTCCTTTGGAGCCGTCATAACAATCAGATGAATGTGCGCTCTCCTCGTGTCTTATAACACCTCGATGATCTACCCCCATTGGGTTATTCACCCTCAAATGTATGGACTGGTCCAAGCGCCTTTCTTTAATATGTTGTTAGACCCTATGTCTAAACATTCTTTTACGCGCTTGCGTTACCTCACCCGGTTCCCATTTAACTTGGTTATTCCCGTTCATATTGAATTCTTATTCCAATTTACCAAGTTTCTCTTGCTTATTAATTTCAATCAAATAACTTAATCCATTTAAGTTTATTAATAAGCCTACAACATGTTATTCTCTACATTGTGGCCCAAGGTCTGTAATCCATAATCTATTTTATATTTTTGCTTGGTTACATCATTACAATAACATGTTCTCCTTAATACGTTATTAAGTATATCTCAATTCACATGTTTCCTAATTAACATGTCATTACAACTTATTGTTGTTTACTTAGCAGATTGTTACGCTTATCTAATTCTATCATTTCTACAAGTTATGCTTACCTTAGAAGGTGTCTTTAATTACATAACTTTATTATATTTTTCCACCGATTATGTATACGACTAGGTGCCTTTAATTACACAACCTTAATGGGTTAAATTCATGGGCCTATATATAAATATTACCCACCTGCCCCCCTCTATTTTACTTAACCCACCCACTACCCATCCAATTTTACTTAACCCTAGCTTAAGTTTATAATCATACAATCCTTATGGATTAAATTAGGTTAAGTAGTCCAATTCATTACCATGTCCAATTATGGTTATAATGGGCTAGACCTCCCACATTAGGCCTACAACGTGTGGATGCTGGATATGCCGGTCGGGTCCGGGAAGTCTTATTCCACAGTTGGGTCTAACCTCGTATCTTAGCCCGATTCATATTTGCACACTTAGGCCTCTCACATTAGCTTCAACATTGGTGGCTGCTGGATATGTCGGTCGGGTCCGGGCGGACTTCCACCACTAATGCAACCTAACCTCGTGTCATAAGTGCAATTACAATTCCTAATTGTATTTAATAGACATTCCATTTTTATCCAAATCTACCTATGTCATTATAGGTGATTATTTCTCTTTTCCCCCATATTTAATTATGAGCCCAATTCACAATTCAAATCATAGACTTTTACAGCCCTTTTCAATTCACCTTTTAATTGTGCACCATATACTCATTTTTTCCAAGTTATAAGTCAAGACATATACATATATATGTGTTATGCACAAACCCAAATCTACAAATTTTCTAATTTTGGTCCCTAGTCCATATTCACCCATTTCAATGCAAGTTATGAGCAAATTCATATTAACATATATTCCAATTTACGCCCAAATCATATTTTACATAATTTATGCCAAATCATATTTTTCCAATGTTCGCCAAAATTCATATTCATATTATACAACACGATATATGTCCACAAATACATATTTGTATATTTCCACATTTTATGCCTAAACTTATATTCATATTTTTCCAATATCAATTATGCCCCAAAAGAGGGAGAGAAGAGAATCAAGAATAGGCATAATAACTAATCAATAATAAACTGATAGATATAGGCGTACACTAAATAGGCATATTATGACAAGATTTAACATGGCGGCGGTATGAACATATAAAAGCAGATCTGATAGTTATGCCATAATAGAACTGATTAGGCACCCATTCAAGATCCAGTTTTTTACACACATGTCAAAATTACTATTTAAATATTTAGATCTAAAAATAACATGCACTTACAGTGAATAGATCTAAGGAAATGGATCCAAATTACTGCGAAGAACATGTTGAATAAGTTGTTGTAGCAATCATTGAATTTGTTGTAGCAATCGTTGAATTTGTATAATGTTTGCTGAATTAGATTTGGAGCAGATTAGGCCATTCAATCTTCGTTGCAGCGGAGCTTCGCCGTCACCATTGTTTTTAGATGAATAAAACCTAGGTCTAGGGTCCTTTATATAGTCTAGGGTTCATGAATCTAGCTCCAAAATCGTCCAGGTTCAGAAAAGAAGTTTCAGAGCCACGGGTGGGTCGACCCCCCTTCAGGTGGGTCGACCCCTAGGTCAAGCCCCCTTCATAGGTGTCGACCCCGGGGTCGACCCTCATGAGCTTGAGTCGACCCTTAGGTTGACCCAGCAGGGCCTCAGGTCGACTTCAAAATGTCGGCCCTTCCTCGATTTGCGCACCGGATTTCTGGTTTGGCTGATTTTTGGATAATTTTGAATTTTATATGTGTATATATCTTTCCTATATGCATACAAAACTCAAACCTTAATAACTTCTTCATATGGTGTCTGAATTACGCAAACCAGGTGTCTATCTTGACTAGAATTCCGAGACGGACGCAATGGCGTGGTCCGTTTTACTTAATTCCAAATATTTAATTATATTTCCTTAATTCATTGTTAACAGTGTATTTCACACTAATTATTCTTTAATTCATCATCTTTAGTGTCGTTAAAATTCCTTAGTGTTACAAGAATGGGAAGCAAAAATTGAAGCTCGTGCTATTGAAGCACGACGTTGTAGGATTGTTCGATTTGGTCGATATAAATGGCAAGTGATTCACTATTACGGAGATGAATATGATGTTGTGATCGAAAGTGCTCATTGCATCTGTACATGTAACATCCCACTTTTGCAGAAGATACCGCGTGCTCATGTGATGGCGGCTTGTTCAACAGAGGATTTTGGTAGTAATAGAGCACATCATGATTTTGCTTCTAAATGGTACTACGTCCAAAGTTATAGAGCTACCTACGAGCTAGACTTTCATCCTATATGAGATAAGAAATACTGGGACCCGTACAATAGTCTACGAATATTGGCTCTGCCTGTAAGAAGAGAACCCGGACAACCAAAATCTACGAGATTCAAAAATGTTATGGACGAGCATTAAAACCCATAACAAATAGGAGAAGCAAATGTAAATCGCATGGGCCATAAAAGAAAGCGATGTACTTTAGTAGCCTAAAATGGATATGTATGCTTGTTGATGGGATGTCAGTGTGTTGCATTTTGAGTACCTGTATTTCTTACGTTTCGGACTTATCTGTCCTTAATCGGACATTGTATCTCTCTTATATTTGAATATTAGAATTTAGAATTTTCTTTATGTTGTTTGGTTAAGCTATATATACTATTTAGACGTTGTGGTATTTCATAGTTTAACGTTTTGAATTCAATCGAATATATAGGAATCGTTGTACATTGGATTTCTATTGAAACACAAAGCGTTTGAATCGAATTTCAAGCAAGTCGCTATGGAAATTAATACCCCAATGTATACATGCGAACTTTGAAAACTCGCCTTCGTGCGATTTTTGAAAACTCGCCTTCGCTATATCAAAACAGGTCTATTCTTGTAATTACTTTTCAAACAAGACTGTTCATGTTATACACTTTACAAACAAGGCTAACATAGTTAAAAGCCCTTCCAACAAAACTAACCCTCTTATTTGGTCCACTAACATGACTCATAATACTCATAAAGTAGAAATTGTTCTTCTTGACATGGTAACCTAGTTTTAAGAGATGTATCAAATCCAAACGCAACTCTATGGAAAAGCTTTGACCATCCAACTGAAACGCGCTATTATCAGGCGACAAGATAGGACTAACCAAAGAGTTGCAAAGATTAACTTCCTGGAAAAATGAAGACGATCCTGCTCCTGGAATCTTCAACCTCGAAATCGATCCAAATGACACAAGTCAGTACTTCATACTCTAGAACAACTTAGTCAAATACTGGGCCAGCGACATCTGGAATGGCTGTATTTTCAGTAAAGTCCCTGAAATGATTGTGCATCCCGATTGTGAATATTCTTACATTTCTAATAACAAATAAAGTTGCTTTACATACACGACGAACGTCGAATATCGACTTCCCACTCATGTCTAGGTTCGCAATAGACTTATCTGGCTATACAAAGTAGTTTATCTCGGGAGGCGACAACAGCTGGGACCCATACTATGCTCTACCCAAAAACCAATGCGAAGTTTTGTAATTACATCAGGGGATTTAGCGAAAATTCTCCATCTGATTGGGCTTTGAGATACGTGACACAAGGTTGTGTTAGAAATACGAAACCCGAGTGCGAAAGTTGTGGAAAGGGAAAAAAAGATCGGTTCTTTAAGATGCCCAACACTAGAATGCCTGTTAACCCTCGGCATATTCAAGGTGGAACCGTTTCTGACTCTGATTGTGAATCTCATTGCTTGAATAACCGTTCATGTATTGCTTACACTTATAACTTTAGCGGTTTCTTTGTTTGGCATAGCCCTTTGCTTAATCTTCAAGATGGTTACACTGGTGCAAATGGAGATGTTCTCTTTGTTCGTCTTGCCGCTTATGAATTTCCCACTATACATAACAGCAAAATAATTGTAATTATTTTCGCAGTAGGCGGTGTTTTCTGTTTTTTAGCATTACTCGTTGTTGTTGCATGGTTGGTATGTTATAGGGGGAGAAGGACTTTATGTAGGCCAAATATTTTGGAAGGTGGCTTGAGAGCATTTAGATACAATGAACTGTGACGAGCAACGAGGGATTTCTCAGAAAGAATAGGAGGAGGAGGTTTCAGATCGTTTTTCAAAGGAGTACTATCCGACTCATCATCTAGTGAGATGATAGTTGTGAAGCAGCTAGAAAGAGTTAAACAAAGAGAAAAGCAATTCAGAACTGAGGCGAGCACAATAGAAAAATAATACAAAGTTTCTTGGGACCTTATATATAGATGCGAGCCTATTCATGATCAATGTCTATCAGGCCTCAGCGGTCAAAAATACTTAAACTAAACTCATTTTAAATCTCCATCATTCATGGCGCTTTCAACCTCAAGCCCATTCAAAAAAATTCTCCTTCTCCTCCTCCCTTTCTTTAGCATCTCCTATGCATTAAAAGACAGATTTACCCTTCATCACTCCATTACTGGCTCTGAAAATCTAGGATCCAAAGGTGGCAATTTTGAACTAGGATTCTTCCAACTAGGCAATTCTCAATATTACTATCTCGGAATGTGGTACAGTCTGAACCTTGTATCTCAACAAACTTCAGGTTGGATTGCCAACAGAGAAACTCCACTAGCTGATATTTCCAAAACAAACCTTGCAATCTCAGAAAATGGAAATTTGGTCCACTAACGTCACTCATAATATTCATAAGGTAGAAGCTGTTCTTTTTTATAGTGGTAACCTAGTTTTAAGGGATGCATCAAACCAAACGCAACACTATGGCAAAGCTTTGACCATCCAACTAGCACACTATTACCAAGCAGCAAGCTCGTACTAAACAAAGTAACCTAAAAGTTGCAAAGACTAGCTTCCTGGAAAAATGAAGACGTTCCTTCTGTTGGAACCGTTGTAGTTAATCCGATTCAAGACCACTCGAATCAAATCCCTAAACCACAAAGCGCTAGCGGATGGCTAGACCATTGTTAGACTTGCAAAACAACCAAAACAATAACTCTAGTCACACACAATGATCAACCAATCACGAACAATCCAAATCCCAATCTCAAGCAAGAAGCTAATGACAAAAGTAGCAAAAATAAATCACACAAGGATTTACAGTGGTTCCACAAACATCTTGTTAGTGTACATCCACTTTGGAGAGAGTTTATTATCACAATGAAAGGAATGCAAAAGATTGATTCAATGATCACTATGTTTCAATATAGAAAAGAGTTTGAGGAGAATAGAATTGAAGAATTGGAATTAGGTTATAAACCCTAATCCACCCTTGAGAACAAACCCTTGATTTCTATCAAGTCTCCAAGATCTCCCTTTGAATCTCTGAAAATAGCTTATATAGAGATAGGCCAATTATCGAAATTGCCCTCGTGTCTTCACAAGTCAATTTGCCAAGTTTCCAGCCCGAAACAACCCAAATGCCTCGTCATACGTCTTCGTGGAAGGTTACAGACATCTGTCCCTCCCAGGGAATTATTTCGGCTTTAGCACTCAGCTCAGACGTCTTTCGTAGACCCTAACAGACGTCTGTCTCTCTCTGACGTCTGTCGTGGGGATGACAGACGTCTGTGGGAACTCTCGAAAAAATCCCCTTGACAACTCAGACGTCTGTTGTACCCCATGACAGATGTTTGTCACTCCCACCAGCAAATGCCAAACACCAATTCGGCTCTAACTTCCACGTGCGAACTCTAATTTGCAAACGGTCACCTCCGACTCGAAGTTATCTTCATCCCCTTCAATCTAACATATAGTATCGCATACTTCAACACTCTACCTCGATACTTTAACCATCTCAACTCCAAAATCCAATGCACCCATGCATTTCCTTTTACCTTCAACCAAGCACTATGAATACTTTCCCAATGAGCTCCGGCAAAGCCACCACCCATTGCACTCCCTTAACGAGCTCCGGCAAGGCCACCGCCCGCCAATGAAGTGTTCAAAGTATTCAAACCAACTCCGTCTCACCAAAAGACAATGTACTCGGGAGTGCAACGAGTACTTACCATGAAGATAGATTTTCAATCTCTCACTGCTATTCCTTTCCATCAAAACAAACAAATAACACTCTCCCCAACCATGCCACCCCGTGGCACCTAGCAACCCAACAAGCGAATTAAGTTCGAGCAATTCTCGAACTTCCCAAACGGCAATTCTTTAGTAAACATATCCACCACATTATCCTTTGTGTGCACTTTCCGAAGGGACCACGTAACCCTCATCCATGGTAACAAGAAATGACTCTCACTCCAATATGCTTGGTCTGTGAGCTAAACGCCAAATTCTCCGCCTAATGTATAGCACTTTGTCTATCACATCAAACATCAATACTCTCATGTTCGAAACCCAAGTCACACAATAGTCGCTTCAAGTAGAGTGCCTCCTTGGCCGCTTCCACTGCGGCAATCAACTCCGCCTTCGTAGTGGATAAAGCAACTAAGGTTTGCAATCTTGATCTCCAACTAATGGCTGTTCCGCCAAGTGTGAAAACATACCCGGAAGTTGATTTCCTCCAATCCATATCACCGGCGTAGTCCGAGTCACAATAACCAACTAACTTGCAACTCCTCTCATCACTACCGCCAAAAACAAGACCATGAGACGTTGTGCCTTTCAAGTATCTCAATATAGCCTTTACGGCTTCCCAATGCAATTTCCCCGGATTAGCCATATACCGACTAACCACCCCGACGGTATTTGCAATATCGGGCCTTGTACACACCATGGCGTACATCAAACTACCAACCGCACTTGCATATGGCACCTTTGTCATATAAGCCTTGTCTTTATCCCCGATAGGTGATCCCTTATCCAAAAGATTCATATGCAAAGGTAAAGGTGTATTTAACACCTTTGCATTTTCCATGCTAAACCGGCAAATCACTTTCTTAATGTACTCCTTTTGATTCAATCTCAACTCAAAATGCTTTCGGCCTCTTTCAATTTCCATGCCCAAGATTTTCCTTGCTTCTCCAAGATCTTTCATTTCAAATTCCAATTTCAAAAGCATCTTCAACTTGTTGATTTCATTTTTATCCTTGGAAGCAATGAGCATATCATCCACATACAAGAGTAAATATACCCAACAATCATTTCCCAACCTCCTGAAATATACGCAAGCATCTTTAATGCTTCGATGGAAGCCACTTTCAGGCATGAAATGATCAAATCTCTTGTACCATTGTCTAGGTGATTGCTTTAACCCATATATTGATTTCTTCAACTTGCAAACCATTTTAGACTTACCATCTACAACAAACCCTTGTGGCTGCTCCATGTAGATGTCTTCATCCAAGTCTCCATGCAAGAAGGCGATTTTCACATCAAGTTGCTCCAACTCCAAGTTATGGATACCAACAATGGCTAGTAAAACCCGGATAGAAGTATGACATACCACCGGTGCAAAAAAATTCATCATACTCCTTTCCTTTTCTTTATGCAAACCCCTTTGCCACTAACCTTGCTTTGTACCTTCCATCATCCTTCATCTTGTAAATCCATTTGCACCCTATAGCACGGTTTCCTTGAGGAAGTGGAACCAACTTCCAAGTTCGATTCTTCATTAACGATTGCATCTCTTCCTCCATGGTGCAAATCCACTTCGAGCTCTCTCTCGACTCCATGAAGTCATCAAGGTCCCTCGGCTTATCTTGGACCACATTGAGGGCATAGCCCAAATGATCACAAAAGCTAAGGTAGTTCCAATCACTATATCTTTCGGGAGGTCTTATTGCACGTCGGCCAACCCGAGTAGCAATACTATCACCCAAACCCCTTTCAGCTCCACCATGAGTCGAAACTTCTTCAGTATCATGTACATCACCAACATCACTAGAGGAACCATGTGGACTATGTGATGTTTCATCAACCACTTCAACCCCACGAGCTTCTTCTTCAACTCTACTACCACTTGGACGGAATGTGGGAATGACTTCCTTCTTCTTTGATTCACCATGAACCAAATCTAGAACATCCGATGAGCTCTCATTCTCCTTGAATAAAGTCGTCTCATCAAAAGTGACATGATGAGAATTAACAACCTTCTTCGTTTATGGATTCTAAATCCAATAGCCTTTCATGCCATCCGTGAAACCAAGCAAGACCCCCTTGAAAGCTCTAGCTTCGAGCTTATCAATCCCCGGATCATGCAAATAAACCGGGCTACCAAACACACGAAGATATCTCAAGTCGACACTCTTCCCTTCCCACACTTCCTCCGGAATTTTGTTATTAATGGCCGAGCATGGAATTCGATTCATAATATGCATCGCGGTTGACAAAGCTTCGGCCCAAAATCCTTAGACAAACCCGATGTCAATCTCAAGCATCGAGCTTTCTCAAGTAGAGTTCGGTTCATTCTCTCCGCTACTCCATTAGATTGCTGATCTCCCGATGTAGTAAAATTTCTTTTGATTCCGTGATGCTTACAGTACTCCAAGAATTATCAAGAAACATATTCACCGCCATTGTCGGTCCTTAACACCTTCAAAGCCTTGCCAGTCTCATTCTCAACAAGAGCCTTCCACACTTTGAACTTAGCAAATGCCTCCGACTTGGCCTTAATTACATACACCTAAACCTTTCGAGACAAATCATCAATGAAAGAAATATAATACCTTGCTCCACCTAAAGAAGCAACCGGTGCCGGTCCCCAAACATCTGAATGAACGTACTCAAGAACCTCCTTTGAGTCATGCTTGCCTTCATCGAATGATACCCTTGTTTGCTTCCCTATGACACATTCCTCACAAAACTCTAGTTTGTAGAAACTCTCACCCTTGATCATCTCCCACTTCCGAAGAATATCCAAACTCTTCTCCGAGACATGACCCAATCTAAAATGCCACAACCATGTCACATCCAAGTCATAAGAAATATCAACACCCACACAAGTCTCACCTCCTACGGTCACACCTTGAAGCAAATATATACCATGAGTCCTAGCACCCTTCATAACCATAAGCGCCCCCTTCGAAACCCTCAAGCAATCCTTCTCGATAGTGATCTTGCATCCTAGAGAATCCAATTGCCCCAAAGATATAAGCGACTTCCTAAATCCCGGAACATAGCGAACATTGGTGAGTGTGCGAACAACTCCATCAGACATCCTTATTTGCATGGTCCCACTGCCCATCGACTTGCAAATAGAACCATTTCCCATAGCAATTGCATTTCCCTCTTTGACTTCAAAGGACGAAAAACAATTTCTATTTGCCGTCAAATGATACGACGCACCCGAATCGAGAACCCATTCGTTACCCAAAACACTCGTTGCTACTGCCGTCAACACATTCTCATCTATCTCACCATCCCCACTCTCCACCACTACGGATGAAGATACTAATTCCTTCTTATCTTTGTCTGGACATTCATTCTTCCAATGTCCCAGTTTCTTGCAAATAAAGCACTTGCCATTTCCTTTTTTCGATTTACCTCTTCCACCGGGCGTTCTTGATTTAGAACGCCCTCGGTTTCCTTTCTTCATACTCTTTTCTTTCTCCACAAACAAGCCGTGACCACTACTAGCTCCACTACTACCCTCACTCATCTCCTTCATTTGATCTCTCAACTCCTTACTAAGAAGACCCGTCTTGACATCATCTAGAGTCAAGGTATCCTGGTCATAAATCAAACTATTTGAGAAACCCGTATAGCAGTTCGGCAACGAACACAATAATATCATCGCCTTTTGCTCTTCCTCAGTCTTCAAATCAACGACCTTCATCTTCATGAGCAAGTCATCAAAGGCATTCAAATGTGCCTTAAGAGAATTAACCTCCTTTATCTTGAAGGTGAAAAACGTTCGCAACAAGATCAAATGGTTAGTGAGTGACTTCTTCATATACAATTCCTCCAAATTGTCCAAAATACATTTAGCGGTTGTCTCACCACTAATTTCGGAGATCACATTCTCCCCCATAGCAAGTTGAAGAGTAGTGTAAGCCCATTCCTCCATATCCTCTCTCTCAACATCCGAGATATCACTTGGCAATAAGTGAGTATCAAGTACCACTCGGTGCACCCGATTCCGCCTAAGAACTGCTTTCATTTTCCATTGCCACTTCTCAAAGTCATTATCACCACTCCACTTGTCAATTACCAATTGAGAACCCGACGCCGCATACGAACCCCGTACATAAGGCGCCACACTATTCAAACTTCCGGTTGAAGGACTTACTGAGCTATTATCCATTTCTGCCATTTTCACAAACACCTAACAAGCACCAATTACTTTGACACCAACTGTTGGAACCGTTGTGATTAATACGATTCTAGACCACTCGAATTAAATCCCTAAACCACAAAGCGCTAGCAGAAGACTAGACCATTGTTAGACTTGCAAAAACAACCAAAACAATAACTGTAGTCACACACAATGACCAACCAATCACGAACAATCCAAATCCCAATCTCAAGTAAGAAACTAATGACAAAAGTAGCAAAAATAAATCACACAAGTATTTATAGTGGTTCTACTAACATCTTGTTAGTGTACATCCACTTTGAAGAGAGTATTTTATTACCACGATGAAAGGAATACAAGAGATTGATCCAATGATAACTATATTCCAATATAGAAAAGAGTTTGAGGAGAATAGAATTGAAGAATTGGAATTAGGTTATAAACCCTAATTCACCCTTGAGAACAAACCGTTGATTTCTATCAAGTCACCAAGCTCTCCCTTTGAACCACTAAAAATAGCTTATATAGAAATAGGCCAATTACCGAAATTGCCCCCGTGTCTTCACAAATCAATTTGCCAAGTTTCCGGCCCGAAACAGCCCAAATACCTCGTCATACGTTTGTTGTGGGAGGTTACAGACGTCTGTCCCTCCCAGTGAATTATTTCGGCTTCAACACTCAACTCAGACGTCTGTCATAGGCTATGACAGATGTATGTCCCTCTCAGACGTCTGTCGTGGGGATGACAGAGGTATGTGGGAACTCTCGGGAAAACCCCCTTGACAACTCAGACGTTTGTCGTACCCCACGATAGACGTTTGTCGCTCCAGCCAGCAGAACCAAACACCAATTCGGCTCTAACTTCCACGCGCGAATTCCGATTTGCGAACGGTCACCTCCGACTCGAAGCTATCTTCATCCTCTTCAATCCAACATATAGTATCACATACTTCAACACCTTCCCCAAGAATTTTTAGTCGTGAAGGCGATCGGAATGGTTCAAGTGCATATTTCATAATTTGGAAAAACTCTGTCAAATAGTGGGCCAGTGGCACCTGGAACGATCGTATTTTTAGTGAAGTCCTCGAAATGACTGTACATCCCCATAGTGAATTTGCTTACATTTCTAATGACAAAAAAATTACTTTATATATATACATTGAATAGCGACTTAACACTCATGTTTAGGCTGGTAACGGACTTATCTGGCCAGACCAAGTAGTTAGAATCCATACGATGCTCAACCCAAAAATCAATGTGATGTTTATGCTTTATGCGGCCCGTTCGATGTCTACAACCAGGCTGGTTTGACATTTTGTAATTGCATCAGGGTATTTAGCAAAAATTCTCCGTTTGATAGGGAATTGGGGGACATGAAAATTGTCCGTCTGATAGGGCTTTGGAAGACATGACACGAGATTGTGTTAGAAGTACGAAACTCGAGTGTGAAAGTAGTGGAAAGGGCGAAAAAGATCGGTTCTTTAAGATGCCCAATGCTAGAATGCCTGTTAATCCTCGACGTGTTCAAGCTGGAACCGTTTCTGATTCTAATTGTGAATCTCATTGCTTGAATAATTGTACATGTACTTCTTACACTTATAACTTTTGCGGTTTCTTTATTTGGCATGGCCCTTTGCTTAATCTTCAAGATGGTTACATTGGTGCAAACGAAGGTGTTCTCTTTGTTCGTCTTACCGCTTCTGAATTCCCACTATACATAACAACAAAATAATTGTTGTTATTTCCGTAGTAGGCTGTGTTTCCTGTTTATTAGCATTACTCGTTGTTGTTGCATGGTTGGTATGTTATAGGGGGAGAAGGACTTTATGTAGGCCAAACATTATGGAAGGTGGCTTCAGAGCATTTAGATACGATGAACTGTGACATGCAACGAGGGATTTCTCAGAAAGACTAGGAGGAGAGGTTTCAGATCGGTTTTCAAAGGAGTATTATCTGACTCATCATCTAGTGAGATGATAACTGTGAAGCAGCTAGAAGGAGCTAAATGTTGAATCATAGGCAAAAACAATGATCTCTGCTGCAACAATTAGGGACAAAATTTTCAGTTAAAGCGCCTCTAATATTATAAGAGACGGTTCAAGATATGCCTCTAAAAACGGATCCCTGATGCCTCATATGGATGTGAGCAAAATAGAGGCGTTTGTATAAGCCTCTAATAGTTCAAAACCAATAGAGGCCAAACTGTATGCCGCTATTGTTTTGGTAGGTAACCGAATATTATAAACAAGCTATAACAGATGGAAACGCCTCTAATAATTTGAAAATAGAGTTTGCTATTATATCAAAAACATTTTTTTGTCAAAATGCCAGAATAGTGTAACTTAGGGGAAGTGCTGGAATTCAGGGGGTATTATAGTAATATAACATTTGGTCCCTTCTAAAATTATGTCTCTGGTGTATTTTTTGACAATTTTTTTTTGTCTAAGTAGCAGTTTTATTGAAAATAATAGAGGCTAATGCATGCGCCAGTTATATATATATATATACTCAAGTACAACATGGTGGCAGTTACAAGTGCCCCTAATAGTGTGTTTTTTTATATGAGATATGCCCTTGTTACACAGAAAACATAGCTTACTCAAAAATGAAGCAAATGATATCTTATTCAAAATGAACATCACACGATAATAGTCCAAAGTTAGGTACATCATAGAATAAACGTACAAACTTCAATCATCAATCTACAAAATCACACAACAAGCAAGGTACCGGATATTTTAGTCAAAATGAACATAAACCATATTAATATTATGACAAGAAAATGATGTAATAGAAAACTGTTAACACAAAAATGCATTTTCTCAGAAAATGTTGTAATTCAAAATGAATAGAAACCATTTTCGCAACAAGATTTGTTACTGTTAACACAAAACTGCAGCTCAATATTTGCGGTAACGCAAAGTTTTTAATCAAGTATATTGTAGAAAATCTAAACTTGCCTAAAAGCACACATTTTAACAAGCTACCACTATGCATAAAACTATTACAAAATGAAGCTTCATAAAACTGTTGCAAAATGAAGCTTCATACAGCTTACATTAGAGATCTTCTCCATCAGAACAAATCAATAATGATCTCCAGCTTATGACAGACCGCATACAAAAAACAATTAGTTAAAAATATTTATCGACTCAACATCGTATTCTATTGCTAAGCAATGTTAATTTTTCTGCATGGGTACCATCCAAACAAGTAAAAACATACTTGCATTCATGTTCGTTCAAGGCAATATGATTTTGACTGTAAATGTAGTGTTTTCTATATTTACCTAAGGCTTGGAATGAAATCTAGGAAAACAATATCCAAAACTAGAATAAGAATACGCATGAAAAGTTTAAATATAACTAAAAAAGGAGGATAATGTTCTCACCATTTCTCAAATTAATGACAGTATGTTAGGATCCATACTGTTTCACTAACATTTGTTGCATTCCACCATAGTTTATCTGCCATACAACAAGATCTTGCTTAATCATATAAAATAAAAAAATAAACAAGTAAAATAATTATGAGAAAGCATATTTGTTCTATAGTGATGGGATGATGCTTTAAAAAATGCATTTTATCCCTATTTTTATTTTTAGTTATCTTAATGTGATTTAGTTATAGCCTTTTATTTTCAGCAATTCGAACGGTGCATGATTACAATACCAACTTCATATAGCATGTAATACAAAAAATGAAAAAAAATTGTATTGTTATAGCTACTAAGAAAACTTAATCAAAGGTCTTTGGTTAGTCGTCTACATCATCTTTGGTTTTTAAAACCGAAGCACAGCAGCTTTAGTTTCAAACTAAAGCAGTCTCAAAGCTTTCAGTTTTTCAAATTGAAGCCCTGTAGCTTCAGTTTGCTCAAACTGAAGCCCTGGAACTTCAATTTGTTCAAACTAAATCCCAGGTGCTTTAGTTTCAAACCGAACCGGCTTCATTTTTTTTCAAACTGAAGCACCAACTTCAGTTTGTTCAAACTGAAGCCCAGGTGCTTCAGTTTGGTTTTCAGATTGAAGCATTAGTGCTTCAGTTTCTTCAAGCTGAAGCGACTTTATTTTCTTCAAACTGAAGCACTAATGCTTCATTTCTTCACGCTGAAGCGCTGGTGCTTCAGTTTCTTCAAAATGAATAACTAGAGCTTCAGTTCGGAAGTGAGTCCCGGTCACTGAAGCTACAGTGTTAATCCCCATTTAACCGAACCGTGTACTTCATTTCAAATACAGAAGTAGTTAACTAAAGCGGTGCTTTAATTTTAAAATTTTAGCACTAGCGCTTCGTTTTTTTGAACTGACGCAATATTGTTTTCGAGATAAAACGTTGATTCAATTTTTGAAATGAAGCTTGCTTCTGTTTTTTTTATATGCTCCATAGTGTACTCCATTTTTACAGAATCTATGTTACAACATAGCATATAATTTTGCTTCAGTATACTCAATTTTTAACTAATCGACGTTATAATATCTCACAAGCAGCTTATTTTTTGACCACAAGTTTCAAAATTTAAGTTTGCGCAACAGTCATGACAAAATTATTAAAGACATGGCAATAGTGTTATTTCCTCAAAAACTACCGGCACAAAAAATGAAACACATCGGGTGTAGATAGTTATTACAAAATAACATTATAGTTGTTGATGCCCAATAGATTTTATCTTTCAATCTTTTGGCAATCTCGAACATCAATTATTTTTATCTCTAACATCGATCACTTTGTTAAAAATCAAGAAAATAGTATAAATGAAAATAGAGAGTGATTCTAAAATAAAGCAAGAAATAATACGTACCAGCTCTCATCAGTTTCATTATTTCTTGGAAGCACAACTTGTTGCATAAGATCGGTCCCATTGAGCATTCTTGTAAACTCTCCAAGTGGATATGACATTTGTGGGTAGAAAGAAGGATGATATGCCGATGGGTTGAGAAATTGACCATCGGATGATGGAAATTGATAATGTCCAAACTGCAGGTGTGGCATATATTGCTGAGCATTTCCATTATGTGAAAAAGTTTGTTGTTGTGGTAATGGTTGATGTTGAACTCTAGAGAACTGAGAAGCATTTGGGTGATTTTCAATAGGTGATTATTTGGATCGATGTTCTGATGGAGAACGATGCTGATACAATGATTGTTCTAACATTAAATTTGATGGTTGTCGTTGTGAAGATAAAAGCATACATTTTAGCTCTTCTATCTCCTTACTTTGCTTTTCGCACATGCTTTTTTAGTTCTAAACACGTCGACTCCAAAGATGCATATTCTCTTCCCTTGTGTGATTTACGAATCGATGATACTGGTTGAGTTTGTTATACCCAAGGAACCATGTTGGGTGTCAATAAATCTCTATAACAGCGAACTCTATTGTAAGTCTCAAACCCCATCTTTGCAATATATGCTTGCACCCTCAATTCAGGCGTCTCTTCACCACGGATAGCTACTAGTTGATTTAGTTCATGTGACATTTTGGCCTGTAACAATTTCCAATAAATACCATTCAGTGTATTTTACTAAAAAAAAAAAAAATCAAAGCATTTAGCCTAATAAAACATGATGAGTATCATCAACTAAATAGCAAAATTAATGTTGAATTGCCATATGAATATCATTTAGAATATATTAAGCACCATTACAGAGTAAGTTTTAAAATATTTGGTTGAGAAAAATAAAGTTATTATAGGAATATCTTTTAACATGCATTGTTTTACATAAATAGTAAAAGTTTTTATGTTGTATATGAATAAATGCAAATGATAAATGAAATTACCGTAGTTTTCTCTGATGCAACGTCCACCCAACTTCTATTCTTGTCTTTTCTTCCATAAACACACCAATGGGGTTTTGCTCACGATTATGCTTTTCCTTCTATTATATATATATATATATATATATATATATATATAATTGAATATGTTTGATCGATACTTTTTTTTCTTTTTTCACTATTGGCATAACGAAATATCATTTGATGTTACATATTTTTTGTTTACATGATTT
The DNA here is from genome assembly GCA_030737875.1 of Allium sativum. Taxonomy (NCBI): domain Eukaryota; kingdom Viridiplantae; phylum Streptophyta; class Magnoliopsida; order Asparagales; family Amaryllidaceae; genus Allium; species Allium sativum. The sequence goes on from JASFAX010002511.1 coordinate 36,206, forward strand.
CTTTTCAAAATTGTTATATTGATCAAAAAATATTATGATCTTGTTATTTTCTATGTGTTCGGTTGACTATCAATAAAAGATGGTTTTTCCAATGTTTTGTATAAAATATAACTGTCATTTTTAAATCACATACTTGAATATGCTATAATATTAGCCAAACCTGATAGGTATGTCAATATTTGTTAACTTTTTTCCCTTCTTTCCTCCTTTCTTCCTTATTTTTTAAATTTAATTTTACTTCTTAACAACCTCTAATGGTAATGACCTGCTCATAGCAAATAAAATAACCAATATTGTTTGTTTTGCACTCATCGAAAATATACATTTATTAGGATAACAAACTCATCGAAAATAAAAGAAGTATGTCAACTTACAAAATTTTCCATGTGCCTTGCAAAGGTCATCGACCCATCCGTGTGACTCGCCTTCAATTTCTTACGATTCACAATATTTCATTCAACTTTAATCTATCAAGATTTTTTTTTTAATTGATAACATAAAGCGAAACCATAGAAAAACAACAAAATACCTAAGATTATAAAGGACATCAAACACAAGAGGACGTACTTTATTTTTAGGATCATTGTCCCAATAGTTGACCATGTTCCTCCATTGTTCACCACCCACTTGTTTGTCTCCATAAACAAAACGCGGTGGAAAGCCTACATATGGAGTGTAATATTTTCTTTTTAACTCGGCTCTACTATTTCTTATCCTTTTGGACAGTCTTTTTAGCAGTGTATAGCAAATTGCAGGGATATAGGGAATATCTTCGGCACGCCAATCAATCGTATCCTATAATGGAAAAAAGAACATACAAACTTATAAGTAAGGAATTGAAATGTAAACTGATTAAAAGTTATAGTTATAACAGTGCTTTATAGATTACAAAAACCAACTTAATATATCGATATGATTTTCCAAATTTTATCCATTTTTGTTTCAACATATGATCGCCAATCCGTAGGTGATAAAGGAAACAAATTGTAATTTCTTGCCAAGCAACCTAGATATCTGATTAACCTAGCATCCTTTGGAATAACGCACAAACCATCTTTCATGAATTCTATCTTCTCTTTGCCCGACTTTCCCCAACTGGGTTTGTTATAGCCACGTCATTTTTTTTAATGATCCTAGAAATAACAATTGGTAGTAACTCAAGAAGAATATTTTCATGTATTTTTTAAACAAGTATTATATAATGTGTCGATTTGTTTACTTCTCTTCAAAACTTGAAATAATAAAAACATATAATGTACCAATGTTTCCACAGTCACTATTTTCGCATATGCCATCATCTGAAGTCAAATGATTCTCCTGACAGGAATCTAAATCTGAGTTACTCATCTAAGTAATTATAAACGAAAACACAATCATGTTCATCAAATCAATTCAAAGTACAAATCTAATAAATTAATACTTCAAAAAAGCAATTCAAAATACAAAATTGAAAACAAAATCATGTCTGCCACAATTGTATTGAAGATGCCAACCTATTTAGTCAGAAAGTTTGCATGAAAAATCACCTACATACCATGTAGGTGCGCGTAAGTGTTCATGTAATGTTTTGCTTGTTTTACTTTTCAATACCAGAATATAAAAGAAGAAAAATGAGAAAGCCCATACCGTGGTACAACAACAAAAATCAAAAAAGGACATGACATGCATATTTTAGGTACCTGCATACAATGTTGAGAAATAAATATGCATAGCATGTTGATTTAAAAAATAAATATATCACTACACCAAAACAGGGGATTTCCAACGAGTATAAGTGTTACAAATAATTTCTGTAATACTTTGAGTGTTACCAACGGCGTGTGAAGAATTATCCAGCTATATTTGTAGCACTTATAAGTGTTACAAACAGAATAATTGCTAACACTTATAAATGTTGGAACCATAAGATATTGTAACACTTATAAATGTTACAAACATATTCATTGCTAACACTTGTGAATGCTGGAACCACAAGATACGGTAACACTTAGAAGTGTCACAAACATATTCATTGCTAACACTTATAAATGTTGGAACCGCAAGATATGGTAACACTTATAAATGTTAGTATCATAATCCTACTAACACTTGTAAATGTTGGCATACATAAATTGATAACACTTTTAAATGAGTATAACATCCTTATGATTTCCAATCACATATATAATTTAATATATCAATTCAATATAAGATTTGGTACTTCCATATTTCAAATTCAACAATGTCACATTTGCATAATACTCAAATATTTGTTACATGCTTCCAATTTCAAAATACCAAAAATATCAACGTTCAAATTATAAAAAGTAATACAAAGTTTTACTAGAGATACATCGAATTTTAGGTACTGCGAAGTCAAAATGTGGACCATATCACAAAGCCTCCATCCAAAAATTCATAAAGCTTGTAATGTCGGTGTAGATTATTCCAAATTAGAGGCAATTTCTGTCATATGCGTCACAACACCGCCATTAACGTTATGTTGCAATCCCGGTACCATAGTAAGAAAGGATGAAGCAAATGATTTAAGAGCATCATTGATTTGGATTGACACTAGATTCGCCATTTGACTTGCAACTTGATTTTGTAATTCCATAGACCATTGACAAAAATCATCCTTTTTATTCTTGTCGGCAATCGCCTTTGAAGCTTGTATCATCTTTACATGCTTTACGGAAGAAGTGGAGCTAATTGCACGACAATAATATTTCCTTTTATCAGAACAAAAAACTTTGGAGATAGGATCATTGTCAAGATCACGCATATTTGCTTTCTCGTTGCCACTACATTCCAAATTCTGTTTTTTTCCTTCTCCACAAGTGCCTACAAAATATAAATGCACTCATTTTTACATAAATAACAAAATGCAAAACTAATAAATAACAAGTGTATTTGCAAAACTGATAAATAACAAGTGTAATTGCACAACTGACAAATAACAAGTGTAATCGCAAAAATGATAAATTCAATACAAGATCTGAGCCTCGGATTTGTTTTAGCATGCCTCAGTTTGCGCTAAAACTGAGCCGAGGCTCAATTTTCGTGCAACTCAGTTTGCGCAAACTGAACCTCACCTCAGTTTTCGTGCAAACAGTTTGCGCTAAAACTAAGCTTCAGCTCAGTTTTCGCGAGCCTCTGTTTGCGCAAACTGAGCCGAGCCTCAGTTTTTGCGCAAACTGGGCCCCGGCTCGGTTTTGGCGTAAACTGAGCTGGTGTTCAGTTTTCGCACAAAATGAGGCTCAGTTTTAGTGCGACTCAGTTTACGTAAACAATGAAAGGATATAATAAAGAGATAAACATGCAATTAACTAAGATTTCACCATAAGCAATCTTTGGCAAGCTCTACCTTTTCCATCTTCGGTTATGCAAAAATGTAGGTTGTTCTTTGTCTTCAGCCTTCATTTTCATTCTGTAAATGGACAGGAAAAGATAACAAACATATCACTTGATTTGATGGAATATCATCTCCAGTCATAAATTTGTAGTACAAACAATAGATACTAATGAAGAAGATTTGTATTATTTTGTCCAGTTTAAAATAAAACATAAGGATATTGATATGCGCTTGCTTGAAACATAATCTGCACCAATAGAATTATAGGTTACAGGTCACAAAGTTGTATTAATTAAATGGTAAAATTGGAAACCTAGTTATTCAATTACTATCATTTGCATGATTACAAATTTATTTCCCAGAAAACATTAAATTGTGAAGTTGAGTATACAAATAGTATCTATAACTACATCATCCAAGGAAAAGTAAAAAACCATATGCTAACAGTGTGAAACTAATTGATGCAGGAATAGTGTAGCAGCAGTTTACAACTGATAAATAAGCCATATTTGAACTATGTGCATGTGTGCGATGTGAATCTTTTGATACCAAATATTTCAATGTGATCTTGCATTACTCCATCTTGAAAATGTATAGGGCTATATGCAATGCACTGATGCATGATGGCTGACATGGATGGTACGTACTTTTGCAGCCAGCGGAAGTGATGACAAGGTGGTTGAACTAAATTGGCAGTGCATGTCTAATGATCAATACTATTGCAAACTAATGAAGAAACTGATGGAAACCAATATTGATGAATCACAATGCAAGCTGAGAAACAATTTAATCTCATGCAGTGTATGATGATGCACAAAGCAGGAATAATGCAAGTGGAAGCCTTATGAGCATTCAAAGGAGAAAGGCTGCTCTGGTCTTGAGTCCAAATATAGAAGATAGGGATCGATGTAATTATGCGGTTTATGTGTAATCTCTATGAATTTTGTTTTCCAACCAGATTTTATTTTATTCCCTATTTTACTCGCGTTCAAATCCAAAGATAAAATTCAAATTTGCCAAGGAGTAGAAAATAATAAAGAAATATTTTTATATGCATTGTTAAATGTTTTAATTTATTTCAACCGAGAGAGATACACGATTCCGAATGAGTTTCAAATTATAGAAAAATGGTTTTCTGGGTAATATACTTGATTTTTCATAACATTTGTACTAAGTTGCTTTATGTAACGAGCAGAGGGAGTGTAGACGGTGAAGAAAGCAATGAATATGACGATGCTTCATTCGGAAACAGATATCTTGATCGAGTGAGAGAGCAACGGAAAATAAGAAAAACATTTTTTCTTACATTTTTCTTTTGAGCTTGAATAGCATAGTAAAGGACAAGTGATAACACAAAGCTCATCCAAAAGTAGCAAGTATGTCAGATCTTTTCAACTGTAAAGAAGAACTACGTCTGATCGTAATAAAATGGAAAATGTGGTGACCTTCCTTCAAAAACAATACCAGATACTATAAAGAAAAATATAAAGAAAATAAAAGGATTTTGAATAATGCTATTTTCATCCCGAGTCTACTATATTTTGTTGAGAGAACTATCATTGATAGTACCCTTCAGGTTTATTTAGACAAAATATACAGAAGTCGGATTTGGCGTTCCCTATCCGATCCGTTACTTTCAAAATTAACCAATTATGCTCAGGAATGCATATTTACTAAATAGAAGATATTTACCTCCTTCCATAATTGTCGGAAATTATGCCCATGATGAAGCTCCTACCAGCAAAAACGACGTTGGTAATAAGACTTTGTTCATGAGCTGAAGGATTCCACACTAACCGCACAGCAGGACCCATAAAGGATAGAAGCATAACTTCCATTGCTTCTGAAATCAACCTTATTCCAGCATAAGCAAGAAGCATTTGTAAGTATCCAAATCCCGTGGATACTAGAGAATTTGTAAATATCCACTATATATGAAGATCTCCCATGTTCCTTTCTGAAAAAATAAACAAAAAATGTTGTTTCTATAAAATCATACATTAGTGATTCATCAAAAACAAAAAATAGAATCGGAAGTACAAAAACACTATCTTTTTCACATTTGGTCTTTTTCACATTTGGTATTTGCATGCTCCAACTTCCAAAAGAAAATGTGGTACCAGTTTCAAAATTTCTTTTCTCTAAAAAATAGTTATGCTATGAAGTAATCTTTCATGATTAATAGCCAGCAAGCAATTCTGACTTCTGACTCATGCAGATAAATATTTATTTTTTCCCTTTTTCTTTTCACATTGGCTTGTTGTTCGACTGATGTTCATATCCATCTTCTGATGAAAATACCATAGCTGAAGTTTTGTTCGTTTTTTCTCTCCAAATAGTTAGATTAAATTTGTGCATGCATTCACATATCATATTCAATTCAGCCACCCCATTTATTTAGGCCAATTAGACAAGCCTGGCTCATCTAGCACTCTTTTGTCATCAAAAACTTACCCTCTAATACTAAATTTTAACTTCCAATGATAACACAGCAAACATTAAAAAGTATGCCCACCAAAGATGCACATCCCATGTCTCAGTTTTATATTTCTCACGAGGAAACGACAAATCCTATATTGAAACAATCCTTTGTTACACTAAATAAACAATGCTAAAAAATGAACTCTGTAAAACCATGAAACAAATGAATCACAGAATCAGCATCATCAACTAGTGGCGGAGCTAGGATGAAATGTTGGGGTAGGCATAGCCGGCCTTGAAATTTTCATGCCCAAGCCCATTTAACTAGTTTTGGACCCCCCCCCCCCCAAAAAAAAAAAAAAAAAAAAAAATGCTGCCTTGCCCTCAGCCAGATTCAAAACTTGCAAAGTCAATGATACTTCCCACATTGATTTCCACTGGACCATACACTCGGTCTGAAACCATGTACTATACAACAAATATATTAACAACACAATAAGAATTGCTGGGGTAGGCACGTGCCTACCCCATTTGCAATGGGGCTCCGCCCCTGTCGTCAACTTAAAATATCCTGAACGCACAAAATTAAAACACTTAGAGCAATAAAACCAAAATATCAGCAAAACCAAAATAACAGGTACGAAAAAACATATTGACACAGTGGCATAGTCAGAAATTTAGACTGGGGAGGTCATGATTTGAAATATTTTGTAAGAATAATTTTTTTGGACAAATATTGGGATTACTACAAGAACTCATGACAATTATTAACCGACATAACATTTTTTTAACTGATTTTATTGTGGAAAAATCATCAGCCATAATACAAAATTTGTTAATGTTCCATTTACATAATGCATATACTCTATCTATTCTATTTTATTATCTTAGTACATATAGTATATCAATTAACTTCGAAAGACCTGTACCAAAAAGGAAGATGAAAAATAATCATTAGTTAATAAAAAAGTTTAGCTTGTGTAATCCGGATACCAAGCTATAGCTATGTTGATTAGTTTTCACTAAGTCAGCTTATGAGATTATTTTATCAGAACCAACTTCTTACCAAAACATCATAAGGTAAAGTATTAACTAGGAAATGGAGCAAGCAACAACAAAAAATTATATATTATAAGCACCACCATCAGAAATCAAACACGTTATATTATAAGCGTGTACAATAAAATTTCAACTTGCGAAAGTAAAAGACCTGTAAACAAGTAATGATAAAGTGAGTGGATATAAATTTCTGAAAGGAACCTAAGTTCTCACGCGTCATACCCCTACTTGAAATTCTTTTTTATTCAATGCCCATGATTCACACACATATGGGTGGTAAATGTGAATGAATGCTTGCAGGTAAATATTCCTTTATTACCTCTATTAAAACCTAAATTAATGCTATTACTCAACCCATTTCTTAAATGAGGAAAATCTATCGGACATATCCATTATTATATTACACAACATTGTATAAGAAATAAATTATAAGAGTAACTTATCTCCTGCATAACTGATTCTTATTCTAGATACGTACAAAATTAGTATAATTTCATCATGGACTTCTACTTTTTGGTCCCTTGATTTTTTTTAGTTATATAGCTAATTAATGCCTTTCCATATACTGTTATCTTTCATTTCAATTGTCACAAAAGTAATCTTACAAAGCAATTAATGCATTACACTGCCAATTCAGCCAATTCCTTTTGTGTAAAAATGTAAACAGCCTTCCTTATAAAGGCAAAATTCCCATGTTCGATCTTACCCAAAATGGTGTTTTAAACCATAATACCAATCAAACTCAATAAAGCATTATCTTTAGATAATCAACTGTTTTTTGTGTTTACAGATAATCAAACCATAAAGCAACAATCGAACAAAATTCAAAACCCAGATTAGAGTTGAATGCGAGTTAAAAACCAGATAATCAGACCAGATAAATGAAATTTATACCTGAAATCGACAAATAAAAAATCTTACAAAATTTATACCTGAAATCGATTAGAGAGGAACGGATTTGAAATGTGAGCATAAATTGAACAAAGATTCCCAAAATCCGATTAGAGAGGAACGGATTTGAAGTTTTCAAGCATCACCATGCTGCGTAATTTTCTTTCTTTTTTTTCTCCTTCTGAAATCGTGGAACTAGGATTATTAATTTAGCGGCCGATTTGTGTAAAAGCGTTGGCCAAAGGAATGTGAAATGGGAATTAGGTTTGCGCACATTACTTTACCATTTTACCCTCCGAAACCAGCCTTGCAAACACAAATAAGTGTTAGGAATAAAAAATATTCAATTATGTATTTTTAGTAACACTTTTTTAACGTAGCAACACTTATTATAGTGACTACGCTGCAACACAAATAAGTGTTGGCAATTGAAAAAAAAAAGGATCGCCAAATGGCCATTATGGTATAGTGTAAGCTTATTAATAATATTTGTAGGCAGGTGAAAAATAAATATGACATATACTAATAAACTTTGCAACAGTAGATATCACAATGCTGGAGATTCTTAATTAATTTAATTCCAATATTTTCAATAGCATTTACCATAAGCCAGTACATAAAAAGCTCTTCCCTTGGCAAAGTTATATTGATAAAAATATATGCATCTAAAAGTGAAACAAAGATCAAACGTGTGGGGGAAAACAAACAATAACAGAAGATATGTAGCAGTTGAATTCTTTGATTTATTTGGCCTTCCGAGGATGGAAGGCACTTTTTACCCATGAATTTACACAATACTTGGGAAATTTACACATATTTATTCTTTTTTATTTCCCTTGCCAACATAAAAATGATGACTAAGCATAGCTTCAAAATAAAAACTCAAGCAAAATACATTTTGAACATGTCCAACAATTGTTTGTCATGCATTGATAATGCACTTCCTCATTTTTGAAGGAAATACCGATGGTTGCAAAATGTACTTGACTTTTTTTCCTGATCTAGGAGTTTGTATTCTTTTATTTACTTAGATTTACTGTAGTAATCACGAAATAGGCTGATAATTTCAAACTGCACAGAATTGTTATCTTGCCAACTCTACCAAATGGCTAGTGTAGCCTTGATTTATCATATATATTATATATATATATATATGTATATATGTATATATATATATGTATATATATATATATGTATATATATATATGTATATATATATATGTATATATATATATATATGTATATATATATATATATTAAAATAAGCATTATAATGAGGTTCCATTGTCTTCTTTTTTTCCTTTACTCATGTTCTTATTTTATTTGTTCTGTACATAATTAATTACCAATTTGTCCAACGGTATATGTGTACATTAGAGAAATATGAAACAACCAAAAGTTGAAAATATGAAAATTTATCAAATATTTCTTTATCTCACTCTTGAATATTTTCTCAAATAGCCCAAAGGATCTATTGTAGATAAAATTAAGATATTACAGTTAACCAATATTCATTAGTTGCATGAAATTTCATCTTGAAATTAACATGCCAAGAATAGAAACATCCTAAACTGAAGCTAACCGTGAATAAAATGCAACGCTACAACACATTCATTAACTCTGAATTATTAGTTATTGATCGTTGCTTAGTTATAAATTATATCTATTAATTACTACTTATCTATTATTAGTCGTTAAATATATTCCAACGACACATTCAGAAACAAGAATGCTTGCTGACCCATGCGCTTGTGCATTGCT
>JASFAX010002512.1:0-45665 GCA_030737875.1 Allium sativum
AAATTATGATCCGTGAACAACACGAATCGAACTACCAACAGGTAATGTCTCCACATCTTCATAACAAACACAATCGCCACCAACTCCAAATCATGAGTTGGATAATTCTTCTCATGCGGCTACAGCTGTCAACTCGCGTAGGTTACAACCTTATACTTCTGCATCAGCACTGCACCAAGTCCAGTGCCACGTGCATCGGTATATACCACCATCTCTTCATTCCCATTTGGAATGGACAATACAGGAGCACTTATCGGTCTCTCCTTCAGGATCCCGAACTCTTGTTCACACATGTGAACACTTGGTTCTTCTTTGTCGGTCTTGTCAATGGTGCTGCTATCTTTGAGAAATCATTGATAGACCATCGTTAATAACCAGCCAACCCAAGGAAACTTCTCACATCCATCGCATTCTTAGGTCTATCCCAGTCCGGGATGGCTGCTACTTTAGCGGGATCAACCACTATTCCATTCCCAAAAACAACATGGCCTAAGAATCTCCCTTTGCTCTTCAAGAAATGGCACTTCAAAAACTTAGCTTTCAACTGATGCTTTCGCAAAATTTCCAACACAACTCCCAAGTGTGTCTTATGTTCTTCCTTGTTCTGGGAGTAAACCAGAATATCATCCACGAACACAAGCACGAACTTGTTCACCTGATCTCTGAAAACCCTATTCATAAATCTACGAAATACGCTAGCGCATTAGTTAACCCGAATGGCATCACTAACCATTCGAAGTAACCAGATTGTGTCCTAAAAGCAGTTTTTGGCACACTATCCTTCGCCACCCTCAACTGGTGAAATATTGTTGCCCAATTCATATGAGAAAACACTTTGGCTTCGAGAAGTTGATCCAATAATTCGTCAATCCTCGACGATGGATACTTATTCTTCTTGGTCACCTTATTTAGCTCACGATAGTCCACATACATTCTTAACAAGCCATCCACCTTGGTTGCAAACACGACCGGTGCACCCTACTCGGAAACACTCCTCCGAATGAATCATTTTCACAAAAGGTCATGAATTTGCACCTCTAACTATCGTTGTTCCTTAGGCGCCATCCTCCTAAGAGGCGTAACAATTGGTCTAGCACCCTCGACCAAATCGATCCTAAACTCGATCTCACGATGCAGCGGTAACCCTTTGACCTCGTCAAATACATCCTCATACTCATTAGCGATCAACACAGATGACATGTCTTCCTATGGAATCACAAGCGAATACAAATAGCTTACAAAGACCCCGTCTTCGCGCTTACATCTAGTCAACACCATTCAGCCTTCCACATCCCTAACCCTTACTTCTATCTTCTTGCAGTTCACTCTTATTGCATACCTCTTGAGCCAATCAGTGCCCAAGATGATCCCAAACCCACCAAAGTTAAGAACAAAGAAATCACACACAAAAGAGCAACCATGACTCGACAACACTATACCATGACACAACATGTAAAGATTGGATGAACTCCCAACTGGATTAGTCATTACGAAAGGTCTATCACAAATCTCGGGTTCCAAACCCAAGTGGCACACAAGCTCTTGCAAATGACAGAGTGTGATGCTCCAGTATCGAACAAAACTTGAACTGAAACATCTCGGACAGAAAGAGTACCTTGGACGATGAAACTCTTTCCCTTCTCCTCTATAGTAGAAGCTCTTGAAGAAAATGGCACGTCTTCCAAAGCATATGCCTTTACAATCTGCTTCCCTTTAGCTGGTTCCTGACAATCCTTCTTAAGATGCCCAGTCTTGCCACAATTGTGACACTTCCTCTCGATCTTCAGATTCTTGCACTCGTTAGCAAAATGACCTTTCTGTAGCAGTTGAAGCAGACTGACTCACTCTTAAGCTTCTTTTGGCCATTTTTCCTTTATGTTGTTGCTGGTTCCTCTACTTATTATTATTATCCTGCTGTGGTTTCTACTCCTTTGGTTGCAGTGACAACATTTGCTTCCTTAGGAAACAAGCTCTCATGGCAAACAGCTTTTTCCACGAGCTTCTCAAATGAATCATCAAGGTGATCCACCAATGGTCTTCCAATGTAGGCATCCAGACCCATGACGAACTTCTCGTTCTTTTAATATGGTGTATCAATGTATGAACGAGCATATCTAGACAAGGCTTCAAAGTCAGAAATGTAGTCAAGCACAAAACGACTTTCTAGCTTTAATTCCACAAATTTCTTGAATAAAGCAGATTTTTGAGCTGTGGAAATAAACTTTGCTTCGAACTTAGCTTGGAATTGCTCCCATGAGATCTCTTCCTCCGGAGTTTCAAGTGTAACTGAATTCCACTATTCCATGGCCCTGCCCTGCAGCTGCCTTGATGCAAGCTTCCTCTTGGTTGCATCATCCAACCCCATGTCTCCAAAAATATGGACATAAGAATCCACTTACCTTTGAACCTCTTCGGCTGGCTCAGTTCCTTTGAATGGTTTTCCTCCTACAGATGTATAATCTTTGCATAGCTTTGCAAAATCCACAACCATAGGCAATTGAACACTTACATCTGCCATAGTTGCCACTGGAGCGGGCACCCTTCGTATGAATGCCTCCATCATGGCTTCAAACATGGTAGGGTAGTCTGGTTCACCGCCATTTCCCCCTCTAGTATTAGCTTCCCAAGAAGCGTGTCTTGATGCTCGTCTACTCATTCTAAATCTGCAATTTAGAATGATGAGCCACTTTCAAGAAAAGTGCAAACGGAATACAACTGCTACTACTATATAAGCTAATATATATAGTAAGCATCCAATTGAAATCCACAAGTACTTCTCTCATACGTAATTACGTCCTCGAACTTTGGCTAAAATCGTTAACCAGAACTCTGATACCAAACGTGACGACCGCCTACAGCCCCTGCACTAAACAAGAAGAATAATGCGTTGAAAGGCGCGCCAGGCAACTATGGACGATCATCATGGTATGATAACACAATCATAACCTATCGTAAATCTCACAGTGCAAGGATAAAATATAATAGAAAATATACAGCAGGTATTAATAGTTAAGCAGAAAACACTAGACTTTCATAATGACTAGAAAGTAATATCCATGGAATTAAATTACAACTATAGTGTTTGTACAAATTGCCTCACTACAGCACTCAGAGAATAACAAACAGCGGAAATCCAAATACTATATAGTAGAAAGATAGTACGCCAGCCTCATGCCCGCCTCGGAACATCTACATCGTCCTCATTAAGCAATCACCTGTCACCTAGTCTTCCCATCGACAAACGGATGAATAGCCCAAGGTAATAAGAGGGAAACATAAAACCTTCAGTCAGACAATATTCTTATTGAGTAATAAAATAGCTAACAAGAATCACCCATAAAGTATATGAAAATAGGTAGATTAACAAACCAATCTACCAAACATTAGAGAAGAACTCAACTCTCGTCTCCCCCACACCGGAGAGTGATAGCCTTTACTGCAAACAATTCAACCATTCATCCATGGAAACCAGAACACCGATTCAATCATGGTAAAGCACTCATGACATCCAAATTATGCATCTCATGTGAACCATCCTAATCGAATTCAACATCCCTCAAGCACAAGTCCCAGAGGCCTAAATTAATATCAGACAAGCACCCAAGGAACATCTCCTTCGACGTTGAACAATCTACATAAGACAGTACAAATAGAGCATCCAATCATCCACGACTGACTCTGGCTATCACCGCCAATCCTTCTTTGAAACCATTGTTAATCGTATAACAACCCATCATGACTGCCATATGTCAAGGGCTAATGGTAACCCCCGTTCTAGCAAAAACTCCATACGCCATCATGACTCGTATGTTTGTCTTCTCAAATCTCGACAACTAGGGCCTTCACGACTGCCCAAGGTTCGAGGCCCTTCATGATTGACTAATGTACCCCTACTTTGAGTATGTTAGAATTTATGATAATGATAATCTCTCGGTCTTTGCATCTCTAATCGTCATCACCGACGACTGACACACAAACTCAAATCCTACTCGAATAACCATTATCCACAACCCAACGCCTTTGAGTTGTCTTCTTATTCGTTGCTTTACGCCAATCAACGAACTCTCCATATCACTTCGAACATTCCCGCCTGGATATTCGTTGGAGTCATAACATCGTTGAACCGAACAACGATCAATATAAGGTTCAACATTGACAATCAAGTCATCACTAACCGACCCAAATCACCACGATTGACCAGGCCATTCACCATAAGACCGATCGACCCATTCTTCACTGGGCCGACCGACCCAGTCAGCTCCAACCCTTGTACTGACCGACCACCTTTACATGGGTACACGACTGACCCAAAAACCATGACTGACCCCACCTTGGACCGACCACCTTTTCTCAAACTCAGGTTGGACCGACCGACCAAGAGAGGACCGACCGACCCACTTCCCTTTCTGACTGACCTACCTGCTTCTTGACCTATAGCAAGTACTTCGGATCGGCCGACCCAGATTTGCATACAACTGACCGACTGACCTTTCATGCTCGACCATTCCACCATCAGCATGGAGACCGACCGACCCCTACGAGATGCACGATCGACCAGGGCACTGCGAGCAACCGACCTTGTGTATTTCTGCTCGAACCGACCACAAATTGTACTACACTTGTACTGCGCTCGACCCGTGGCCTGTACAGCCCCAATCCGAGTCTAATTTCGACCAAAACTTCGTCAATCGACACAATCGACGAAACCAACTCACCTAATTCATTCAACACAACCACATGTATGTTATGAAATCATTAACAACACGAATATGACGATTTTCATCCAAATTATACAATTTCACCAAAATCATAATAAATGAACATATGATCTAAATTGCGGATCTAACTTGCATAAACATATGAAATAGCATAGGAGTTACCAGTTTAAACTTGCTAAATTAGATCATAGGATGACTCATATGAAAATGAACTTACCAAGGTGTAAATCTATAAGAAACTACTTGAATTTGATGAAAAACATGACCAAACATTCATATACTTGATTGAATCCATGTGAGAGATGCATATCACTCACCAATTCTCCAAATCAAAGCAAAAACAACGAATTAAGATTCCAGACATCAAGGAATTGGACCCAAACTCCTTGATTCGATGAACTCTCCCTTGCAACGGTGTAGTTCTAGCCTCAATTGGTGTAGATCTTCGATTTCCTAAGCTTTAATGGTGGAAAGATGGAGAATTGGAGGAATGTGGGATCCCTTGGCTCTTCCAAACGAGATAATAGGGAAAGTAAAGTATTTCTCATACCTCCCACCCCCTATATATAGTCTTCCACCAGCCCGCTAATGGGCTTCTTCAAATCAGCCCATTATGGCTTAAAAACTTGAACAACCAACTGTTAAACCTTAAAATAACGAGTCCTTCTAAATCGCTGAGCCAAATCTTTAATGTAACCATTCTAAAGGCAATCATCATTTCCTTTCCAATGGCACAGGTCTCACCACCTGATTCGACCTGAGTCAAAAGTTGTGCCCTATACAAGATTAATAGGGGAAAAATGATCACAAACAAAATTGGTAAAAATTACGGACATGTCTCACATCCCCATAAACAACATATTAAAATATGAGAATGATCCAACCCTCAGGGAATAAAATAAAAATATTTTACGATCCTCCGATATGTAAAATGCGGGTTGTTACAATATCCCTAGAACAAGATTTCTCTGCACCAATACTAGTATAACAGATTAAGTGTTAACCTAATTACATAACAGGAACATGAACAAGATTAGGTGATAACCTAATTACATAACAGAAATAGGATTAGGTCTTACCCGAATTACATACAGGATCAGGATTAGGTGTTAACCTAATTACATAACAGGATCAGGATTAGGTGTTAACCTAATTACATAAATGGAACAATATTAGGTGTTACCATACTTACTACCCATGCGATCGGCTCCCTACTACGTAAATACCACGTGTCAGCCCCGGTAGTAGGGCCTTAGTTTCCCTAATCAGACCCATGCACGCTCATGACACTGTCGGAACGCACTCATACCCACCGTCCTCGTTTGAACCTCTTACTATCTAGTTCAGTAATGTGTGTCCTGGCCCCTACCTAGTGCGAGTCCCGCTAACAAAATACCAACAAAGATACTAACTGATATGGGTTCCACACAACATGATCGACACAAGCCAAACCCTCTAAGCTTGTGCCCCCACGTAACTAGGATTTAAGAGTCCCTAAAACGTGATACAACAACATAACGAGGGACCTCTTAGCTTATTAATAATCAGGTTTAACTTAGCAGTTTTAAGTTCATTAATATGCATGGTTGTAATATTACATTTTTTGTAAATGTTATTATGTGTACAACCCCTTCCCCAAAAAAAGCACCCGCCTAGATGTGCATATATAATATAGTAATTCAGTTTACTAACCTGCATCCATTTTGATTATTTCAAATTACAGTCAAAATTCCTTAATTTATAATATGCCCCCAAATTCTACTTTTTCACTGTCATTTTATATAATCCCAATTTCAATTATACACAATCTTAAATCAGAAATGGCCTAGGCTCAACCAAAATAAAAAGGGAAAACAAAAGGAGAAGAACATAATCAAATTAACTAAATACAATAGGCATATAAAAAAGACTAAATAAATAATTAAATTAAAAAGCAGAATAAGGATAAGGAAGATAGGCATGTATGAACATAACTGATAGTCAACTGGCAATAAAAGAATGTATATTACTATAACAACTGCATAAATGAATACAAGTAAAAGAATAATATAGAAAACAACTTATAAGTATCGTATGTTCTAGATCCACTTTTATTTATTGTCATAATACTTGTTTAAATATCAGATTTGAAAATAACTTGAACTCATAGTGCTAGGTATGAGGTTCAGAAACAGTTCTTGAAAAAGGTTGTATGCAGATATTGAATTATATATATAGATCCAGCCTTCAGCAGCATCTCCCCATTATATATATATATATATATATATATACACACACACACACATATTTAGAATAGAGCCGTGGAGGAAGAGGGATAAAGAATAGTTGTGTGTATTGAAATGGGACAGAGCCACCTTATTTATAGATTTACGAAGATAATTCTTAACCTTTAGATCTTAGGGTTTCAAACCTAGCCATACAACTCATACAACATACCTAGTAACATACAATTATTTAGGTACAGAACTCAGAATTGGGCCTGCACGAGGGTGGGTCGATCCATCCACCAACCAGGTCGACCTACTTAGCCACGACCCTGTGCTAGTTGAGTGGTCTCACGACCTGTGGTTTCTTCACTAATTACTCTGGTTTGAATTTATATTGAATTAATTAATATATAACCCCTATAAATGTATACAATCTTCTTATTTTCATAACTTCTTCATATGTTATCCGATTTACGCAAACTTGGGGTTTATCTGAACTTGAATTCTGAGATGACCGCAGTGGTAAAGTCTAGTTCTAAATATTTAATTATATAATATTCATTTTGTTGTCTTTATTGTTCAGTTATGGTGTTAAATTTCTGGGTGTTACATTCTCCCATACTTAAAGGTCTTCACCCTCGAAATCTCCAAGTTAAGAAGAATGTTATTATTTTAACAACCACCTAATCATCGATCAACCACTGACATCCATGTTCCTTAAAAAAATAATGCTTGTATGAACAAATGTTAAGGTGTTGTGTGTATATGTCCCTACACTAATGCGAAAATCAGGCGGTCGATTAATTTAGTTGACCACCTTAATGCAATATATGTTTGTGCCATGTATCCAGTATATATGCAAAAGAGTACTTGTATAACATATAAGTTCTATATGTGTGCCCAATCATTCACCAAAATGCAAGATCCATATGATGATTCAACCATTTTCATCCACTGAAAACTAAAATGCGCACATATCCATATGCAATATGTAAGTGCTTGAGCCGATCTAGTGCCTAGTGTGTGTATATGCATCCATGTGCAACCACTAGCAAACACTTGCATCCACTTGCAACCATCAATCATAACATGTCTCTAACACATGTTTTCAACCATTGGATTCTATCTAAGGTTCGAACGATGGAATACATCGGGTTCCCACGTCGCGTCTTCGCGGTCTTCTCCCCACTATATCTTCACCAATCCAATTTCTTTGTTGCGTAGATTCTTAATCTCTGATCCAAGAATATCAGTAGGAACTCTTCTCACTAACGCTTCCTTCTCAACATCCACATCTTCAAGTGTTCTCGGCTCCACTACCTTTGTTGTATCACGTAGACATTTTCTCAAATGGAAAACATGGAATACGTCGTGTACGCTCGCCAGTCTATCCGGTAGTCTAATCCTATAGGCCATCTGACCTATCCTCTCCACTATAGGGAATGGCCCTACGAACGTCGGTGCTAATTTCTCTACTTAGCCAAAGCAAACTACATTCCTCATCGGTGATACTTTAATGAAGACCGTATCTCCTACTTCGAATTCTATATCGGTCCTCCTCTTATCGGCATATGACTTCTGCCTGTCCTGAGCTGCTTTCATCCGTCGTCGAATAAAGTCAGTCTTCTTAGAGGTCTCTCGAATCATCTCAGGCCCAAGTAGAAGTCTGTCCATAGACTCCTACCAATAAGTCAGCGATCTACGAGGTCATTGGTAAAGTGCCTCGAAGGATCCCATGCATATGCTTGACTGATAACTATTGTTGTAGGAAAACTCAACCAATGGGAGATGCTCCTCCCAACTCCCTCCGAAATCTAGGATACACAGTCTCAGAAGATCCTCAAGAACCCTATTCCTTCTCTCAGTTTGTCCATCGATGTGAGGGTTGTATGTTGTGCTTTGTGTACCCAGTGCCTCTTGTAAGCTCATTCAAAACTCACTAGTGAAGATGGGGTCACAGTCACTTACTGTATTGGAAGGTACCCCATAAAGTCGGACTATCTCTTGTAGGTATACCGATGCTAGCCAAGCTGATGTCCTCTTGCTCTTAACATGATTAAATGGAGCGCTCTTCGTGAGTCTATATACTATCACCCAAATACTAGTTTTGCCCTTTCTTGATCTAGGTAGTCCATCAATGAAGTCTATAGAGATGCTCTTCCACTTCAATGGTGGCATACCCAAGGGCTGAAGCAATCCTCGAGGTTTCCTTTGTTCAACATTTACTTGTTGGCAAGTCAAACATCGTTACACAAATTCCGCCATGTCCTTCTTTATACTAGTCCAAAAGAAAACTCTCTTCATATCTCGATATATCTT
Organism: Allium sativum; assembly: GCA_030737875.1. Lineage (NCBI taxonomy): Eukaryota > Viridiplantae > Streptophyta > Magnoliopsida > Asparagales > Amaryllidaceae > Allium > Allium sativum. Next base: position 9,245 of record JASFAX010002512.1, read on the forward strand.
GTCGATGCCCGAATGGATAGTCATCCGAGAATGATGAGCCACCTCAAGGACTATCCTCAACAAACCTCTGTCTCGAGGAATGCAAAGCCTTCCATCTCATCGTAACCACCCTTTATCAACCACATAGTATCTACTAAGGTGACTAGAAGTCCCTTCTCTACTAAGCATGTCCAAGATGTCTTCTATCTGTTAGTCCTCTCGCTGTATGGATCAAATACACTCCATGAGAGTAGGCTATACTGTCATCGATGCTAACAAATTAGGTGTGAAATCATAAATGGCCTAAAATGGAAGGTCGATATAAAATCTAAGCTCCACCCCTCTACGATTAGAGGGCTCAAGGTCATCCTCTAACTACTCAACGCATCTGCCACTACATTACTCTTACCCGGGGTATAAGCTATATTAAAGTCGTCGGATGCAAGGAACTCCGTCCATTGTTGCAGCCTTAAGTTGAGATCCTTCTGTGAGAACAAATATTTGAGAGACTTATGATCCGTGTATAGTTCAAATATCTCTCCAAGTAAATAATGTCACCAAGACTTCAATGCGTACACTATAGCAGACAGCTCTAGGTCATGGGTAGGGAAGTTCTTCTCATGAACTCTCAACTGTCTACTACCATAGCATACCACCCTACTTACTTGCATAAATACGACACCCAACCCTGTGCCACAAGCATCTGTGTAGACCGTAAACATCTTGCTTCCATCGGGGAGAGTCATAACTAGGGCAGTTGTCCGATCCCTTTTCAATCCCTGAAAGGCATCCTCGCAATTAAAGCTCCACGAAAAAACCAACTTCTTCATCGTCAATCGGGTGAGTGAGGCTGATATCCTTGCAAAGTCCTTGATAAACTTCCTATAATATCCTGCCAACCCTAGAAACCTTCTCACCCTCGTCGCATTCTTCAGAGCCCTCCAATCTTGAACTGCGACAACTTTAGCGGGGTCTACCGCTATCCCATCCTTAGATACTACATGCCCTAGAAATCTTACTTCTTTTCTCCATAAGTGATACTTAGAAATTTTTTCCATAAGTCGATGCGATCTAAGAGTGCGTAGAACCTCTCCTAAATGTATGGCATATTCCTCCTCATTCTTAGAGAAGATCAGATTATCATCAACGAAGACCACCACAAACTTGTTCAGAAACTCTCTAAACACCCTACTCATCAATTCCACAAAATATGTTGGTGCATTAGTCAACCCAAAAGGCATGACCAATCACTCAAAGAAACCGTCTAGAGTTCTGAAAGCAGTGTTATTAACACTATCCTCTTCCACCCTCAACCGAAGAAACCCCATGGCTAAATCCATCTGATAGAAAACTGATGCGCCTACTAGCTGATCAAACAAGTCCCCAATCCACGGATGTGGGTACCTATTCTTCATGGTGAGCTTATTCAGCTCTCTATATTCTACGCATAGATGAAGTGAGCCATCTGCCTTAGTCATAAAGACAACTGGAGCTCCCCACTCTGAAATACTCAGTCTAATGAATCCTTTCTCAAACAACTCCACTAGTTGCTTATTGAGATTCCTCCTCTCTCTAGGAGTCATGTGGCGCACTAATAAAGTGATTAACTTTGCATTCTCTACTAAGTAAATTCGGAAGTCTATCTTGCGCCTCGGAGGTAATCCCTCAACCTAATCAAATACACTCGAATAATATTTGACTATGGGTACTGATCGCAAATCGTCAACAAAAGTATTAAGAAAATCTAGGAAACTAAGCATAACTGACCCCTGTGGGTCACACAAAATCTCAAGAGTTCTTCTTTGGCACGTCACGAGCCTAACCAATCTCCTTTCACAGTCTAGGATGACACCATACATGGTTAGCCAATCCATTCCTAGAATCAAGCCATAGCACACAAAGCCAAGTAAATACGCGTCGCATTCAACTCGATGCCCAAAATAGAAATTCTCAAACCTCTACGTATCATGGATAGATGAGTTGTATCTCCTTTGGGGTTTAAGACTACTACAGGATCAAAAACTATACTAGTGTTAAGGTGCAGACTATTTACTACAGTACTGGATATAAATGAATGAGAAGCGCAGAATCAAAGAGGGTTCTAACATGATAGTCAAAAAGGGAAATTAAATCTTCAACAATGACTTTCCTACCTCGATCAGGTCCACCAGCCTCAAGAGCATGCTCATGTCCTTCAGAAGATCCTTCACCTTGTCCTTGCTTGCTAATGCATTGCTTAGTGAAGTGTCCCACTTGACCATAATTAAAACAGGCTTTCTTTGTCTTTCTACGGTCTTTCCCAAAATGACCCAAAGCTCCGCAACCATGGCACTTGACATCTTTCTTGGTCTGAGCCTTGTCAGGATTTCCTCCTTTTTTTTGCGTTCCCTTCTTGGGCCACCACTTCTTTTTCCCGCCTTAGACCGTCTCTCCTCAGCTTAGTTTTCTTTCTCCTCATCTTTGTCGTATTCGTGCATTAGAGCCATGTCAACCAGCCTCTCAAAAGTCTCCCCTATTGGTATATGTGACGGTTCTAGCCCTTGGAAAGGTTGATTCAGCCCTCTCGCAAACGTAAGAGCCTTCTTATGGGGTGTATTTACTAAGTCCAGACCAAATCTCGCTAGCTAATTAAACTTGTTGACATATTACTTAACATACATGTTCCCTTATTTCAAAGCCAAAAATCTCTCCATCTGTAATCCTTCTTCCATCTGAGATAAAAACGACATCTCAAATCTCTATCTGAAATCATTCCAAGTAACTACTGGTTGACCTGCCTGGGTCACCTCCCACCAATATGAAGCTTCGTCCTTCAGTTGCCAAGAGGCCAACAATATCTTCCTCCTGTTATCGAGCTCGAAAAGACCAAACACATTCTACGTTTCTCTAAACCAACTGCGCGCATCAAAAAAACTCTCGATATTGCAGAACGGCTTGCCGCCCATAGCGCAAAAGTCCTTACAAAGCTTAGAAAAGTTGTCTACAAGTGGAGGTGGATCTACTTCGGCTGTAGCTGGGGGTAGGGAGTCTCCTTGAACTTCGGCAGGTATCGTAGCCTTTAGATACCTATGGAACCATGTCGGTAGTGGAATGCCCTAAGGAAGATTGGGTGTCCCAGACATGCTGAAAAAAGAAGAACAAAGATTCAAGAAGAGATCGACAGAGTATTAAGTATGGCTTGAGGGGATATGTTTTTCAAAAATAGGTTTTTATTTAGAAATACTTTTCTTTTGAAAATAATTTTTCAAAACTTTTCTCTGATCTTGTAACCTTTAGCTCTAATACCAAATGTGACACCCCACGCCCGTTAATGTCACTCATAAGAGAATGCATTAAGTTTCGTGAAGCACAGTAAGTAAACAATAACAGAAATTCACAAGATAGATATAAGTAAGCAGCGAAAAATCAAACTTTTTATTTAAAAGTAAAACATTATTTCAAACCAATTACATCAGCAAATACCAAATACTTAAAATAAAACCACCTGTCTTATAAAGCAAAGCATCAGAGTACAATAAAGCAGAAGCATATTCCATCAGACAAGCCATAGAAAAGTAGAAAGATAACTAAATAGGTACATCAAATCGAAAGAAATCTGATCCAAGCTGAAAGAAAAAGGAGTGCTACCACTCTGAGTACCTGAGGTGGGGAAAGAAAGAGGAAGAAGCGAACCAAAATAGGTCAAACATAAAGCCTGGTGAGTTCCAGTGATTTTCAGTATATGCATAGAATAGAGGTATTAAGACAGATAAACAAGACTGGATGAGAAAATACAATAACATAAAAGATAACAGGTAAACAAGATAAACATGGCAGCAAGATAAAATAGTGATATAGTAAAGCTCCTCATTTATATCCCTAGAACAAGCTTTCTCTGCACCAATACTAGTGTAACATGATTAGGTGTTAAACTAATTACATAACATGAATAAGAACATGATTAGGTGTTAACCTAATTACATAACAGGAACATGATTAGGTGTTAACCTAATTACATGACAGGAACAAGATTAGGTGTTACCCTATTTACACAACAAAAACATGAACAAGATTAGGTGTTAACCTAATTACATAATAGGAACATGAAAAGAAACATGATTCGGTGTTATCCTAATTACATAATAGGAACAAGATTAGGTGTTATCCTAATTACTACTCATGCGATTAGCTCCCTACTACGTAAATACCCTTTGTCAGCCTCAACAGTAGGTTGTATCACTCCCTAATCCAACAAATTATTGAAAATAGACTTATTTATTGGTGTTATAGCATCTTAGTTTCCCTAATCGGAACCATGCATGCTCATGTCTCCACCGGAACGCGTTCATACCCAACTTCCTCGTTCGAACCTCTTACTATCCAATGCAGTAAAACATGCCTTGGCCCCTACCTAGTGTGAGGACCCTAACAAAATACCAATAGGCATAATGACTAATATGGGTTCCACACAACAAGATTGACAAAAGCCAAACCCCCTAAGCTTGTGACTCCAAATAATTAGGATTTATGAGTCCCCTAAACCCGATACAACAAAAGAACGAGGGACCTCTTAGATTAATAAAAATCAGGTCTAATTTAGCAGGTTTAAGTTCATTAATAAGCATTGTGATGGCCCGCCCCGCACCAGCCGACATTTACTCCAAAAGTGCGTTGTACACATGTCCAGTTAGCACGAGACGGTCGTCAGGAGGAAAGGAAAGAAGGAAATGAACTAACAAGGAACCTGTAGAATGTCTCACAGCACATGGAACAAAATATAATAACAACATACTTGACATAAAACAGGTGAGACAGTGCATAAGTTGAAAACAAACTAACATAGCAGCGGAAAATCCAAGTACAGCTTATGATCCAAAGCCAACATTTTTACAACTTTTCAAACTGTCTCAAAAGCAAAAGCAAGATAAGGGAGGTACACTACTAATGCCCAAGTAGCGACCACCAATGACATAGGGAGAATATCTATATATCATACGTGGAAGCCTCCTGCTCGCCTCTGAATCAGCTACTCGCGCACCACCAGCTAACCTGTCTCTAGTCTGCTCGTGTGAGCACCCAGAGTAATAAGAAGAGACATAAAACTCTGGGTCAGACAAAAGTCTGGTATGAGCGATAAGCAGCTAAACAGAACAATAACAGGTGTATTAAACCATACCTGAACCTGGACCTACAACCAAAGAGTTAGCACTGCATACTGTACAACACTCTAAGGTGCCACTAACATATGGTGTAAAGATACGGGGGTGGGGGTGTGCATGTCATAGTGATGACAAACAATTAAACATAGAAACCATCCTCACATCTCTCACTCAGTGCATAAAGCATACGATATCCAGCACTTCGATCACCTCAATACTTTGCTATGATCACCTTGCCCCATGAAGTCATAAATGGCTTCACTGCACTGATACATAGCCACTAATCTTTCGCTATGTCCACTTGCCCCATGGAGTTATTCACCCCATCTGCGTTGGCTCATAGCCTTACCAATCCTTTACTATGTCCACTTGCCCCATGGAGTTATTCACCCCATCTGCGCTGGCTCATAGTCTTACTACAATCACTTTTCCCCTCAAGTCATAATGACTCTACTGCACTGATAACGTAGTCTTGCTACCATCACCTTGCCCCTCGAGTCATAGTGACTCTACTGCACTGATAAGTAGCCCAACATTCATTTTCAGTGGTGAATCGAAGTTATGAACGTCGACAACTCCTTAGCACACGTCCCGCAGCAAAGCCCAACCATGAAGTGAACTCATTGGTTCCCAACTGGATCCTGAGCTCTAACTTCCATTTGGACTACCTTTGCATCTCGGGTTATTGGTCATCACCGGATCGGTTTAGATCTCCCCCTAACCATCGGATCGGTTCGGGTCTCCAGCAGAAGCCTTCCCCTCTGCTCCGGATCGGATCGGGTTCTCCAGCACGCCACGGTTCGGATCGTCGTCACCATCATCGGGTCGGGTCTCCAGGCTCCATCGCCACAGATCGGTTCGGAGGTGGCTAAACAGATCGGGTCGGGGTCCTTCTGGCGATTCGGGTCGGGGTACTCTCCTCCAGGCCAAGTACAACGGTTCGTGCTCACCATCTTTGAACGGATCGGGTCGGAGCTGCTGAACTCGCATGGGAGGTGGTTCGGATCAGGTCCTTTCCTCCGTTCCGATCCGGATCAGCCAAATTTCTGCACTTTCTCCAGCAAGCAGTTTACGCCATTCGACGGTGTTTTCGACCATTCCAACTATTCTAATCAATCACAAAGCATACCATACAGTCATAGCAACATGTATAATCAACCACAAACACCAAAATAACAATATGATAGGTTAAAATGGATCAAAAATAGCCAAAACCCCATATTTTCCCTTAAGCATGTTTAGGTGAAACTAATGATATGATTAGCAAAACTTAACCAAATTAACCCAAATTCATATCAGAGGTCTAAAACATCAATTCGAATTTTATAAATATTTTTCAAGAATTTTATCATGTTTAAATTCACTAATTACCCTTAATTAGCCATAATTAGTGAGGAACTATGCAAATCACTCACCTTAGCCACAAATAAAACCTCAAACTGAAATGATTCTCTATTTAGGCGTGAATATTAATGCTAAACAGCAGCTCAAATCTTGATTTGGTGAAGATCTCCCTTGATTTGATGTTGCTAAGCTTAATCCTTGATTAGAAGGTGATTTGGAGGTGATTTAGAGGTTGGAGGCCATTTTTAGGGTTTCTAAGAGGTAAGTGGAGGCTAGAAAACTGAAATAGAATGAAACCCTAACTCATTTCAGCCTCCCCATAACCCTAATCCCGAAATGGGTTATGGGCCCATTTACTAATCACCCTATTTGGCCCGGTTAAGCAGCTTTTCACCTTCCAAACCTTATTTCAGCCATATCTCCCAAACGTAAGTCCGTTTTCCACATGTGACCACTCTACGGAAAGGTAAACCATCATCCGAAGCCAATGGAAGTGGTTTCTGGTCAAAATTCCTTTCCAATCAAAAGTTATGGCGAAACAAGAACAGCTAGGGGCAAAACGGTCATTTAAAAATCGGCAAAAATCATGAACATGGGAATTGGCTCTAATGGTTGTTTCCCAAAGTTACATGACCATACGACTTCATATGAGAAAGAAATAAATATTCTATGATCCTCCGATGCGTAGAATGCGGGTTGTTGCTTTCTCTCCCCTTAAGAAATTTCACCCCCGAAATTTCCTAATCAAAACACACACAAGGGTCCTGCATGCCTACCAGTCATAAAACAACAATCAAACATGCAAAACAAGCAAAACAAGTCTATCCTAGCATGCAGAATAACTAAATTACAAAGTAAATCTTACCCGGCAAAGAGTTCTGGATACGTCTTCCTAATGCTCTCCTCTGTCTCCCAAGTACAGTCATTCTCGTTCTCGCCCCACTGAACCTTGACTAGCTTCACCGCCTTCCTTCGAAGTTGCTTCGTATCGTGCTCGACAATACGAATCGGCTTGCGGTTCCCAACCGCCTCGGGTTCCACTTCGAAGTCCTCTAACTGATCAGGTGAAATAGTCATATCTGGGTCGTGTACGAACTTCCTTAGTTGGGAAACATGAAATACGTTGTGAACTCCCGCCATCTTTTCTGGTAAGTCAACTCTATATGCCAAATTCCCAACTTGTTCGAGAACTGGGAATGGGTCAACAAATATTGGTGCTAACTTGTCTCTCCCGCCAAATCGTATCACGCTCTTCAACGAAGAAATCTTGACAAACACCAAGTCACCAACGGAGAATTTTAAGTCTCTTCTCCTCTTATCAGCATAACTCTTCTGCCTATCCTGGGCAGCCTTCATTCGTTGTTGAATGATCTTAATCTTGTCTGAGGTTTCTCTTACCACATCTGGTCCAAGCATAAACTTCTCACTGGTCTCTATCCAACATGATGGTGAGTTGCACGGTCTTCCGTACAAAGCTTCATATGGAGCCATACCGATACTGGATTGGTGGCTATTATTATATGCAAACTCTACTAGATGCAAATGGTCATCCCATGATCCACCAAAATCCAATATACAAGCTCTCAAGAGATCTTCTAATATACGATTCACCCTCTCCGTCTGACCGTCGGTCTGAGGATGATATGCGGTACTGAGATGTAATTCTGACCCTAGAGCCTCTTGTAAGCTCTTCCAAAACCCACTAGTAAACAACGGGTCTCGGTCACTCACAATGCTTTTAGGTACTCCATGAAATCTCAGTACCCACTTCATATACAATTCTGCTAACTTAAATGTCGTTCTGGTCGATTTGACTGATATAAATCTTGCACTCTTAGTCAATCGATACACAATTACCCAAATGCTATCATGTCCCGATCTAGTCCTTGGTAAACCATCGATGAAATCCATCGAGACTTGCTCCCATTTCCATTCAGGAATTTCTAATGGTCGCAACAACCCACTAGGCTTCTTTTGCTCGGCTTTAACTAGCTGGCAATTCATGCATTTGGATATAGACTTCCCAACGTCTCTTTTCATCCCTTCCCAGTAGTAAGTCTGTCTCATGTCTCGATACATCTTATCACCACCGGGGTATATAGTCAGTTTTGAGTGATGACATTCTCTAAGCACTTCATCTCTCAAGCCATTCACGTTGGGTACAACTAGTCTTCCACTTTTTCTAAGCCATCCATCTCGATCAAGCCCATACAAATTTATCTCCTCACCATCAATATTCATTTCTAACTTGGAGATGATTTCCAATAGATTAGGATCGTCCCTCTGACTGGAACCAATCCGCTCAATCAAAGTGGGTCTGATCGTCAAACTAGCTAGCATTTCTGGATCCAATTCGCACTTTGGTCTGAAATCAAACCCTGCGATATACTCCAGTTTCTTCCATTCAAGAAACATAGCCCCTAAACTGGCATGTCTCCTACTCAAGCCATCGGCTACCGCATTGCCTTTCCCAGGTGTGTATACGATATCAAAATCATATGAAGCCAAGAACTCTAACCATCTCTGCTGACGGAGATTCAGATCTTTCTGAGAGAAGAGATACTTTAACGATTTATGATCGGTAAACAGCTCAAATCTCTCTCCCAAGAGATAATGTCTCCACATCTTCAACGCGAACACGATCGCTGCCAATTCCAAATCATGGGTAGGATACTTTTCTCATGCGGCTTTAGTTGCCGACTAGCATAAGCTACAACCCTACCTCCTTGCATCGATACAGCACCTAGTCCGGTACCACAAGCATCCGTGTATACCGTCATTTCTTCATTCCCTTTAGGAATGACTAGCATTGGCGCACGCGTCAACTTTTCTTTTAGACTCTTGAATGCATTCTCACACACTCCGTCCCAGATGAAGGCCTGATTCGTCTTAGTCAACTGAGTCAACGGTGCTGCTATCTTGGAGAAGTCCTAGATAAACTTACGATAATATCCAGCTAACCCCAAGAAGCTTCTTACGTCTGTGGCATTCTTGGGCGTAGGCCAATCCTGTACCGTAGCCACTTTCGCAGGGTCGATGGCAATACCATTCTCTGAAACAACATGGCCCAAGAATCTCACTTCCCTTTTCCAGAAGTGACACTTAGAGAATTTCGCTTTCAATTGGTGTTTCCTCAACACCTCCATCACTATCCTCAAGTGTCCCTTGTGTTCCTCCCCTGTCCTCGAGTAAACAAGGATGTCGTCTACGAACACAAGAACAAACTTATTCAACTGATCTCTGAATACTCGATTCATAAGATCCACAAAGTATGCTGGTGCATTGGTCAACCCAAATGGCATAACCAACCACTCATAGAATCCAGACGGCGTCCTAAATGTCATTTTCGGAACACTCTCATCCGCTACTCGAAGCTGATGAAATCCTGTCGCGAGGTCCAACTGGGAGAACACTCTTGCTCCTTCCAGTTGATCAAACAAATCATCTATCCGCGGTAGAGGATACTTATTATTCCTCGTCACCTTATTCAACTCGCGATAGTCTACACACAAACGAAGGGAACCGTCTGCCTTAGTGGCAAACACAACTGGTTCTCCCCACTCGGAGACACTTCTTCTAATAAATCCCTTCTTCAAAAGATTGCTGACTTGCACTCCGAGCTCTCGCTGCTCCCTTGGTGCCATACGACGAAGTGGCATCACTATAGGTCTGGCATCTTTCACTATATAAATATGGAACTCAATCTCTCGGTGTGGTGGAAGCCCGGTCACCTCCTCGAAGACGTCCGGATACTGGCCAACCACGGGCACATCTGACAGCTCATCATGCGGGATGTCGAGGGAATTTATAAAACTAGCCATTACCCCATCACTAGGTAGACTACCAAACACTACCCTCCGCCCATCATCCGCCCTAACTGTCACCAAAAATCCCTCACAGTCTACCACCACCCCGTATCTTTGGAGCCAATCGACCCCCAATATAATGCCATACCCAGTAAAGCCCAAAACAAAGCAATCACAAACAAATATACATCCATGACTCGATAAGACAAAATTTCGGCAAATCATACTAAGGTTAGTCGAACCACCAATCGGGTTCGTCACAACCAACGGTCTATCGACTATCTCGGGTTCCGGTCCCAACCTATCCACCAGGTCACTAGATATGAAGGAACGGGAAGCCCTAGTATCAAACAAAATTCGAACTGGTACATCATAAATAGAAAGCATACCTTGAATGACGATATTTTTTCCTTTCTCCGCCGCAGTTGGGGCATTCGACGAAGAAGGAACAACATCGATAGCATATGCTTTCACAATCTTCTTCTCTTTAAGAGGTTGTGGACACTTATCCTTATGATGTCCCACTTGGCCACAGTTGTAGCACTTCCTATCCGCTGGCTTGGCCCGACATTCTTTGGCATAATGGCCCTTCTTACCACAGCTGAAGCACTCAACATCTTTCTTGCTCTTTTTCTGGCCATCCTTAGATTGGTTCTGTTTCCTCTTATTCTGAGAGTTATTCTTGCCTCCACCGCCTGCTTGTGGCTTCGGCCCTTCTGCTGATGCAGCCTCAGTCTTTGACTTAGGGTAAAGACTCTCTGATCTCAAAGCTTTCCCCACAATTGATTCAAAAGTTTCATCGATGTGGTTGATAAGCCTTTCCCCCAAGTATCCATCCAACCCAGTAATGAACTTCTCATTCTTCTTCTCAGGAGTATCGATAAGAGATAGTCCATACTTCGACAAAGTGTCGAACTCAGCAATATAGTCGGAGACTGCCCTACCATTCTGCTTGAGTTCCAAGAATCTCTTAAACAACACTGACTTCTGGGCAGCTGGAATGAACTTCTCGCTAAAGCGAGCCTTGAACTGATCCCAAGTAACCTGATCTTCGGGAGTAGCTGTTTTAATGGCATTCCACCAATTCATCGCTCGCCCTTGCAGCTGACGAGACGCTAGCCTTCTCTTCATCGCATCCTCAATGCCCAAGTCGTCGAAGATATGATCACAGCTATCCAACCAATCCTGAACATCTGTGGCCGACTCCGTTCCGTGGAACGACTTCCCACCAAGGTTAGTGTAATCCTTGCACAACTTGGCGAAATCGACCCTAGGCGCCTGCACTACTGGACCACCACCATTTCCAGGATTGGGAACTGCTCCCTGAACATCCCTAAGCATCTCTCTCATGAAGTTAGTGAACATTGTCCTCATGTCAGGAGCATTCCCATGATTGGTCCCTCTACCAGCACCCCTGGTGTCTCGACTCATCGTTCAATCTGTAAAGAGAAAATGATTAACGACCCCATAGTGGTGCTAGTGCAGTACGACTTCATTCTTATACTACTAATAGTATATATATATATATAGTTTTTGAAAACCAAAGTAATCACAAATACGCGCTCTCATATACGTACTATCTCTCCCTAGTGTCTTTCCCTAGGTTAACTACGCAACCTAGAGCTCTGATACCAAATGTGACGGCCCGCCCCGCACCAACCGACATTTACTCCAAAGGTGAGTTGTACACATGTCCAGTTAGCACGGGACGGTCGTCAGGAGGAAAGGAAAGAAGGAAATGAACTAACAAGGAACCTGTAGAATGTCTCATAGCGCATGGAATAAAATATAATAACAACATACTTGACATAAAACAGGTGAGACAGTGCATAAGCTGAAAACAAACTAACATAGCAGCGGAAAATCCAAGTACAGCTTATGATCCAAAGCCAACATTATTACAACTTTTCAAATTGTCTCAAAAGCAAAAGCAAGATAAGGGAGGTACACTACTAATGCCCAAGTAGCGACCACCAACGACACAGGGAGAATATCTATATATCATACGTGGAAGCCTCCTGCTCGCATCCGAATCAGCTACTCGCGCATCACCAGCTAACCTGTCTCTAGTCTGCTCGTGTGAGCACCCAGAGTAATAAGAAGAGACATAAAACTCTGGGTCAGACAAAAGTCTGGTGTGAGCAATAAGCAGCTAAACAGAACAATAACAGGTGTACTAAACCATATCTGAACCTGGACCTGCAACCAAAGAGTTAGCACTGCATACTGTACAACACTCTAAGGTGCCACTAACATATGGTGTAAAGATACGGGGGTGGGGGTGTGCATGTCATAGTGATGGTAAACAATTAAACATAGAAACCATCCTCACATCTCTCACTCAGTGCATAAAACATACGATATCCACCACTTCGATCACCTCAATACTTTGCTATGATCACCTTGCCCCATGAAGTCATAAATGGCTTCACTGCACTGATACATAGCCACTAATCCTTCGCTATGTCCACTTGCCCCATAGAGTTATTCACCCCATCTGCGCTGGCACATAGCCTTACCAATCATTTACTATGTCCACTTGCCCCATGGAGTTATTCACCCCATCTGCGCTGGCTCATTGTCTTACTACGATCACTTTGCCCCTCGAGTCATAATGACTCTACTGCACTGATAACGTAGTCTTGCTACCATCACCTTGCCCCTCGAGTCATAGTGACTCTACTGCACTGATAAGTAGCCCATCATTCATTTTCAGTGCTGAATCGAAGTTATGAACGTCGACAACTCCTTAGCACACGTCCCGCAGCAAAGCCCAACCATGAAGTGAACTCATTGGTTCCCAACTGGATCCTGAGCTCTAACTTCCGTTTGGACTACCTTTGCATCTCGGGTTATTGGTCATCACCAGATCGGTTCGTATCTCCCCCTAACCATCGGATCGGCTCAGGTCTCCAACACAAGCCTTCCCCTCTGCTCCGGATCGGATCGGGTTCTCCAGCACGCCACGGTTTGGATCGTCGTCACCATCATCGGGTCGGGTCGGGTCTCCAGGCTCCATCGCCACAGATCGGTTCGGAGGTGGGTAAACAGATCGGGTTGGGGTCCTTCTGGCGATTCGGGTCGGGGTACTCTCCTCCAGGCCAAGTACAACGGTTCGTGCTCACCATCTTTGAACGGATCGGGTCGGAGCTGCTGAACTCGCATGGGAGGTGGTTCGGATCGGGTCCTTTCCTCCGTTCCGATCCGGATCGGCCAAATTTCTGCACTTTCTCCAGCAAGCAGTTTACGCCATTCGACGGCGTTTTCGACCATTCCAACTATTCTAATCAATCACAAAGCATACCATACAGTCATAGCAACATGTATAATCAACCACAAACACCAAAACAACAATATGATAGGTTAAAATGGATCAAACATAGCCAAAACCCCATATTTTCCCTTAAGCATGTTTAGGTGAAACTAATGATATGATTAGAAAAACTTAACCAAATTAACCCAAATTCATATCAGAGGTCTAAAACATCAATTCGAATTTTATAAATATTTTTCCAGAATTTTATCATGTTTAAATTCGCTAATTAACACTAATTACCCTTAATTAGCCATAATTAGTGAGGAACTATGCAAATCACTCACCTTAGCCATAATTCAACGGCTACGCTGGAGCTCTGCCATGGCTCTCTCTCTCTCTCTTCTCAAATTTATTCTGAAATTAAGATGTTAGCCTAGGAGGATTATGAATTCAGATCTGGAAGAGGGAATCAACGTTAATAAAAAAATTATTGAATCATGAAAGCAAGGTAAACCTCTAGGAATCAATCTATTTAAATTATTTCTATTTCCCTTCTCTTTTCAAGAAATAATAAATCCATGGTCATTAGGTCGTGAATCAAATTAAAGGGAAAAGGAAAACCATGGATGATAGAACGGATCAGATCCAAAATTTGGGGAAAGCTTAAAGGTGAGAGGGTTTAAGCTATAGCCTTTAGATAATGTTATGACTATCGTTTAGCATTCCCTTTTTTAATAAATTGTGAAATGGCCAGTTTAATTATAAATTGTTGTTATAACAAATTGAAATGTTGATATGAATATTTCAGGAAATTCCTATGTTGAATTGGCTAAGTTATTGAATGTTTACATGTTGGAGAAAATAAACTTGTTAGGATATGAATAGCCAGTTAAGTGATTGTAATTACATGCTTTACTTGGGACATATTATTGATTGAACGACATGTTAAAATAATTACCCGATTGAATGTTTACATGTCCTAGTAGAATTAAACATATGTTGAAAACGACATGCAACAAAATATAGGAAAAAATTGGACGACATGTAAATTAGATTATTGTAAACTATATTACAGTAAAAAGGATAATATGTCTAAACTTTTCATGTAATGAACATAACATATATTATGTTTTGAGATTTTAATTTGGAAGCGCAATTTGATATGAACATAAGTGATTGAATGAAAATGAATATGCCTAGGATTATAGTTAGAAATTGTACATACACTTATGGCACGAGGTTAAGTTGCATTAGTGGCGGAAGTCTGCTCGGACCCGACCGGCATATCCAGCAGCCACTAATGTTGAACCTAATGTGAGAGGCATAAGTGCAAGAATTAAAAACATGTGCTAAGACACGAGGTTAAGTCAGCTTGTGGTAGAAGTCTGCCCGGACCTGCCCGGCAAATCCAGCGTCCACAAGTATAGGCTTAATGTGAGAGGTCTAGTGCTTATATATATATATATGTGTGTGTGTGTGTGTGTGTGTGTGTATAACAAGATATGAATAAATGACAAGGATGGTAATTAAATGTCTAACTCAGAAAATAGGAAAGGAAGAGATGTAATGAACCGAGTTAGTGTGATAAGAGGAAAAAGTGATGTATTTTCCTAAATGACTTATTTCTGAGAACGTTGTTGCAAGTAACCCACAATAAATAAAGAAAAGTAAAGAAATTACTTTCTACCACGGATTTAGATGGGAAAACATTTTGAAAATAAATCATTGATTCCTTCTATCAAACTGATAAGGTGCATGAAGTGTTTTCCTTAATATAATAAGGAACATATATTACAATGAATGAATAATAATGGTTTACAATAGTAAATGGTTTAAAAGGGGAATGATTGTAACAACCCGGAATTTTGGGGCCTATTTAAAATTTATTTTAAGTGATTTTAATAAGTTTGATATTTAAATAATCTATTTTAAATAATAATGATCACAAATTTGATTTAAATCGAAGTTAGAATGAATGATTTAATTTTAATTAACAAAAGAGTTAGAAATAGCGCGGTAGTTTGAAAAGTCAAACTTGAACTTTGACTGACCGTACAGGATGCAAAATTTAACGGATTTTAGTGAAACCAAAAATATTAGAATCTATTTAAAACTATCTTTCTAACGAACCTGAAAAATCGAAATTTCATAGCGGAAATCAAAAGTTATGGCCAATTCAATTTTTAGAAAGGTCGCTGTAGAATTTATATAATATATAGGGCCCGAAAGGCTACTTTTCACATATGTAGGAATTTCGACTCGAAACCACTTCCATTGAGTTCGGAATGACGTTTCTGCATTGAAAAACAGTAAACACTTATATATTTTGAGTTTCGAATATTATTTGTTTAAAAATGTATTTTTAATATTAAATATATTGGCCTTGAAAATAGTCATTTTTCAAACGACCACCGTTTTCGACGAAACCACTTTTGTTGGAACCGGAATATCAAATTATTGCTAGGTTTCAATTTTCAGAATTTTTCGAATTAATATGTGAGCGTGGCGAAATAAAATGTGTTTTGACTATTTACAATTAAATTTAAACGCCTTAAAAATAGCCATTTTTCGAACAGTCTCAGAATTCGACGAAAATAATTTTGTTGGATTCGTATCATCATAAGAAAGCTAAAAATATTTTTTTTAGAATTTTCTGAGGTCGTATGTGGCCCCGGCATATTTAAATGTACGGTAGGAATTAAATAATTAATTTAATATTGTATTTTCAATTAAAACCGAAAAAAAACGTACAAACATCAGAATTGGAGCCCGGGACATAGCCCATCGCGTTCAGAATGCCTCAAAACGTTAAGATCGACAGTAAGCAGGCCCAAATCCGAGAAAGTCCAAAAATCCACTTTATTTCATGAAATTCGGAATTAAATATTAAAATATTATTAAATCCGAAAAGCCTAACCCTTATTTGGCCAGCCTCCATGTCCAAAACCGAAAGCCAGAAATCACCCAAATTCAAACGCTAATATCTCTCAATCCGTTCAACGAAAATTGACGTATGACCTACCAAATCGAAGAGAATTCAGAGAGCTACAAATCTATGCGGTTAAGATCGGATTTTGATTCACAGATTTTGCGAATTCTGACCGAGAAGTGGCTGCGTTTTTTGGTGTTTTCTGGGCGAGATGGAAGGCCGAGTTGGCCATGCTTTCGGCCGAAGGTGGAGGCTGGTGCGGGCTTCGAAGGGGCGGTCGCTGATCGAGTTCCGGTGGCTTCGTTGGTGGTGCGTGCAGAAGGAGGGACGGTGAGAAGTGGGTTACGGTGGAGGCCGAAGTTCTTGAACGGTGGAAGAAGGTCCCTTTTTATTTTATTTTATTATTTTAACATTTTAATTTTCCGATCTTTAAAAATACATAACTCTCTCATACGAGGTCCGTTTTACGAACCGTTTGTTGCGTTGGATTCGTCTTTCCGAGATCTTCGTGATGGCGCAGACCGCAGCTGAAATAGAGACAATTGATTATCAGCCAAAATTCAAAGGTGAGAATTCTAATTTTATTTATTTAATCAATTATTAATTATTTTCTCGTGTTAAAAATAATTGTATTATCATATTGATTCAGATCTGAAATGTTTTGTGTTGTTTGAATTGTTGATTGTTGCTTGTTGTATGTTTTGTTGTTCATGATACGCTAAATTCGCATTGGAATTTTATATATTGTTGAATTCATTTGCAGTTAGAAAGTTAGATCTAAAAGTAGATCTAAAACATATTTTATTCAGAATTAAATCATATTTATGCAGATCAAGTTATTATAATTTATTTCATGTTATTAAAAAAAAATTATTTTATTTACTCTGTAATGAACAATAGAATGGGAACGACAAATAAAAACTTATATTTTTATTTGTTGGCATAACAAAAGAAATTGATCGCCCAATAAAAAGTTTATTTTTATTTGTTGATATTACAATGCAAATTGGACAATGAATAAAATCTCATTTTTATTTGTTTATATTACGACAGAGATTGTTCAACAAATAAAAACCTTATTTTTATTTGTTTGTATAACAACAGAATTTGAACGACAAATACAATATTATTTTTAATTTGTTTATTTACAATAGAATTTGAACAACGAAAAAGAATATATTTTTAATGTGGATTTGTTTATATTAAAAATGAATGATTAAAAAGAATAAATTTTTATTGTAAATTTGTTACATTAAGAATAGTGGATTAAAAAGTATATAATTCTAATATGAATTTGTTTCATTAAAAAGAATGAAAATAAAAGATTACATTTTTATGTAAAAAATAGTGATTTCAATAAAGAGTCATATTTTATTTGTCACCTTGATTTCAATAAAAGTTGTAACATTAAAAATCTCACTTTTAATGTAATATTGTTTCGATAAACGAAGTAACATTAAAACTTCATTTTTAATGTAATGGTGATTTCAATAAAAAGAAGCAACGAAAAAGATTATATTTTTATTTATTCATGGTTGACAATGGATGACAATGGATGATGATTTAGTAGATGGGTATTAACATTCATAACATTCTTCTAGCCTTGGAGATTTCAGGGACGAAATCATTTAAGAAGGGGAGAATGTAACAACCCAAATTTTTAACAAGTAATTAATTAATTAAGGAAGAAAACTATAAAATGAATATTATTTAATTACATATTCAGAAATAAGTAAAACCTACTTTACCATTGCATTCATATCGAAATTATGGTTCGGATAGACCCAAGTTAGCGTAAAAAGGATAACGTATGAAGAAGTTATGAACCTCAAAAGTTTGTATATATATTACAACGAGTATATATAATTATATTCGAATTAATTCAACCTGAAATCAACGCGTAGAAGATGAACGGGACGACCCAACTTGGGCCTGGGTCGACCTATGGGTCGACCCATGCATTGATGGGGTCGACCCAATGGGTCGGTGGGTTGACCCAGCAACATGCTGGGCGGATTAGTTTTGCTGTATCTAGACTGTTTTGTTATTTAGGTTCATTTGGTGACTTGTATGGCTAGACATGAAAACCTAAAATTTAAAGGCTAAGGATTATCCTATGTATAACGACCCGAAATCCCCCGATCTCCAAAGAGACGGAAAACACCGGATTGCTTTGAGAACACGGCGCATCACAACAAAAACAATAGAAAATTTCATTGCTATTACAACAATTTACATCAAAGTACAAGAATATTCCAAAGTATGAATAAATATTACACACTGCAGATACAATATCAGAGATTAAAATTACATAGCAGCTGAAAATAATACATAATAAGTACAATGCGTAGCGGAAAATAACAACTGACACAACTGAAAGTAATACACGGATACAAAGCTTTCCGAATATAGCTCCAGCTATAATCCAGGATCCTGTGGAAAGAAATATCTGCGAAAACCAAAACTACTGACTGCCCGTGTGGAAAATATGGGCACCTTGAGTTTAGGTAGTAACAATAAACTCTGGGTCAATCATGTGACTGGTGTGAGAACTAAAATAGTTATTAAGCCTTTACTTTAAAAGTTGGGAAATCACGGGACCACGCCGTATAACACAGAATGAGTTTACTCCACATGAATCTCAATTTAAAATAAAACAACGCAATGCTTTTTGGAAAAATGAAGCTATTATAAGACTCTGGTCCCATCACACAATGCAACGCAAGCCGGAGGATAAAGTTTTACCTTATAATAGCCAAACATGCTTTGTACTTTTGAAACAAAACAATTTGATATTACTATAAGTGCATAGTATCAAAATCAAATTCAGATATAAATGTATCAATCCTAGATGACATAGGTACCATATATTATGTCGCCATAATAGTTTTACAACTAAAACCAAGAAGTGTCGGATTGGAAATTGGATTGCCATCATGAACCAAGCCAAGGGATCTCTCCTTTCGATTTGAGACAATCTAGCCTACCGTGTCTCATGATTCAGCCGCAACTGCACCTCGGAGCGGCAGGGCCAGTCCACACTTACTTTAGTGGATTGGAAATTCGTGAACAATATGTTTCCCTGCCCTACGAGGCTTAATGGTCAGTATGTCGAACATATCAAGAGACATTAGGGACTCAAATCCGAGGTACCTCGCTTTCCAACATCCACATAAGTAAAATGTCTGGGATCCATTCCATGACATCACTCCTAGCTAGAAAGAAACGCATGCCCTCACTGTTGTCCCTCATCCCGTTTCTGGTTCGTACCGAGGTGTGAAGCTCGCATATTAACGCTATACACAAAGCTATGCTAATTAAAACTGCGCTTTGATCATCATCCACAAGATTGCTTTTCAATAAAAGCCTTGTTCATTTGCATCTCAGCATGCCACACTGACAATCCACGCCATGCAACTGATGCCTATCAATATATAACCTCTAAGCTCGTACGTCTCAGAGAAGGGTGTTAAACAAGAAAATAAATTCTCCGCCACCAAATAGATATATATTTAATACAAATCAATCAACACAGAACGAAATCCAACGTCAGACATATATCCATTTACAAGTCCGTTCTAGGTCTGAACGAAACCGGAGGCACCTTATTCCTCGTCCCATATGTCTAATACAGGAGAAAGGCCCTCGCAAATCCGGTCGATCTCAAAATACGTTTGGACGATCACCACTTATTACCTTGTCTCGGGGGATCAGCCCAATCAAGACATCAGTAATCATCCATACGATGTGAAGATCTCTGGTCTTCAACCACCGTCTTCGTTTCTTTGACTTTTAGTCGTCGTAACAATTATTCAGAATAGGTTAAACACGGTCTTTCCAAATAACTCGCGTATTTTATAATCAATAATCGAGTGCTATAAAAACACATCATACGCCTCATTCCAATTTAGAATATTCTTTTATTCGAATATTCATATCTTTAGGGAAAGGTTCCCATTAATTTTATCAAAGAATTTTTTTTTAAACTTATAGTTTAATCTTCCTTTGGATATCATTTTCAAAAGATTTTATTATATCTTTTCAACATCTAAACCAAAACAAGGTTTATTAACTAGTCGGGATTATCAAGCCTTACAGGAGTAATCATTTATTTATTTTCAAATCCCAACCTATTCACCCCATGGAGCAAAACTGGTAATACTCCATATCTAACGCCCACGGTGTTATCGGTAAATTTAATTACCATTTCAGGTTTCAAATCTAATTAAAGATTTAACTATCGCCTGGAGTAAAACTGGTGGTACTCCATTCTCGATCATTTCTCTTGTTTGATAAATTTATTTATCTCGTTCTCCTTCCAATCTAATTAAAGATTCCTTAAAACTTCATCTTGGATTTAATTTCTAAAATCATTACTTTATGATCATTCAACTTTACGTAAATTAATCCTGTCTTTAACTGGGTTACATAACCAATGTTATTTAAAACACAGTTCACGATAAACCCAAATCACCTTCCATTTACTAGGGAATCTTCACGGAAAACAGATCAATATATAACCGATATAAATTTCCGTATCATACTAATAATATAAATGGAATAACAACATAGCCTTTTAAATTCCATATATAGTATCGGTCTTCCTTCACAGAAGCTCATCTCGATTATTACCAAATTGAATTCCATTCAATTCCAATTTAATATGTTAAATTGGAAAACTTTACTTTGGAAAATTTCCACTAAATCTTAATAAAAAGATTTATAAATTCCAAATCATATCTTTGCTGTTAATTAGGTTAAAGAACAAGTGTTATTTAAAACACCGTTCACGATAAACCCAAAAATCCAATCTTAATTCAATTCCAATTAAATATTAATTAATCTGGAAAACTTCTTTAAATCTTAAGTAAAAGATTTATTCTTTTCTCAACGGGGCTTAAGGACAGTGTTAATAAAGGCACCATTCACAACAAACCCAAAATCTCGTTTGATATTAAATACAAGGCTCTAAATAGAAATTATATCGGATTATATTCAATATCAAATTCTGAAACCAATAAATATCGTATTAGGAATAACGATATATATATCTTCCAAATTCCTCAACAATATCTGTATAATCATTGAATCCAATATCAAAATATTCTAAAGATTATTTCCATTCCAATTTATTCATTGGAAAACTATGGTTATTTTAAAACCCATTTTCCAATCCAATTTATTATTTCTAAAAATCATTGGATTATTATTCTAGTTATTAACTAGTTCATTTCGATAAAAATATATTTTTATCTTTTCAAACCTGGAATTTTTCATCCAAAATCTTTCCAAATCATTAGTTATGATTTTACACAATTTTTCCGTACTTTTAATAATTTTATTAAGGCCCTTACACTCGGTTTCCAATAACGGCCACCGAACTGCATCCATAGCGACCTTTTCTGAAATTGATTTGGACATATCTCAAAATCTAACCGTTAGATTTCAAATCTCTTATATTCATTGGAAAGCTCTTTTGTATACGAACCCAATGGTTCCAGTTTTAGGAGAATCCGACGGTCGGATCTCCCGTTGCATCAATTTGAAGTCAATGGTTGAAATTCGCGAACGGTCGTTGCGCGGCGCGTTCTATTCAGGCCATATATATAATATATTTTGTCGATTTCAATTCAAAACGTATTTTATAAATCATTTATAGATTCATTTCAAAATGATTTCAACTTCATTTTCAATTTTAAATCAAAATTGAGTATTCCATATCATTATAATTTTAAAATGACAATATTTTCAAAATATCATATTTTGAAATCCATTTCTTTTTCATATTCATTATAAATTGAATAAAATCGATCAATAAACCCGTTCGTGTTAAAATGGCATTTCTATGCTTAACTTGCTTCCATATTTCAATATTTTCGTATCCATCCCAAATCGGACATCAAAACTCATATTTTGATATTTTTTTTTCTGAATATTATTTTAAAATATTATTTATTTTAAAATATTCTTTATTTCTAAATTGGAATCATACTCGATCAATTACCATACATTTTTTATTTATATGGATTCCATACATCGCATGTATTCAAAAATAGTGATAAACAACTATTAAATAGTCAATTCACATCCAGAGTGCAATTTTACTACTGTATAAGCATTAAATAATTAAATAACGCTTATCATAGTCTGTCAATCAATCAGTTGACATATAATCAAATTCAGGGGACATGTGAATAAATTATCGTCCCTCGACCCATGTGGGGTTTCCAAACAACAACAGTCGATTCAAAATAATCTCTGGTTAATAAATTTAACCAATTCTAATTCGATTGAATTAACTTTCTGGTTAGCCAATTTTCACTGTTTAAATTATAAATAGATATTTATAATTTAATTTCAACTACCACAAAATAATATTAAATTATTTTTAATATTTCAGCATCACAATCAATATGCGATACAGTCAATTAAATCGTCCATGGTCTGTGGACGAGGGAGATGAGCTAACAAGCACCGTATACAATTTATAATGATCAAAACTGATAAAAATCTACACTGGCAATTCTATATATTTTTATACATGAATACAATAACATGATAAAATATAATTTAGTGAGAAGGAGTTCTCACATTGGGTTCCACTCCGCCATTCTTTATTTCTGAATTTCTGAATTATTTTTAATGAAATCAAATTGGACGTCTAATTTTTATTAAAAACTGTAACTTGCTCCATTTCCATCCTGGTCAGTTCTAAAATGTAGAGTTCGTCAACACGAGTCCAACACGACTGAAATCCTTTGATTTGGACCTCGTATGTAAAAGATACGATAGTAAATACATTAATTACATTATTTTATGATTAAATCATTATTAATTTCCCTAATCATTAGTTAATTACCCTTCCTCCTTTAGCCGTCATTTAAACCGTCTGGACAAAACCCATCCCTCATCGATTTGAATTTCCATCCACTGCGCCGTCGACGCTTCGTCGGACCTCGATCAAATGCTACCACGTCGTCCGCCTACATGAGAGACACCACCGCCCCCTCCCCTGATCAACTCGCCGCCGTCTGGTGGTTGGAAAACTCTAATGAACGGAAATCTTTTAGGCCATGAAATAATCCAATCCACACAATCTTATCCAATCTTGACCGTTTAAGTTGGAGAGCTCAGAGAGCTCTTCGATTTTCACTTTAGAACTTATGATTAATTCTGAGTAGATTAGGATAGATTAAGGAAAAGAAAGGGGAGAAAATCGCCCGTTCATACGCTCTGAACGGCGGAAGGAAGGGGTTGACCATTTGACTAGGGTTAGAGAAAAGAAATGGGTTATTTATACCTTTATTTATTAATATTTAGTTCTCTAATCGATTAACTTTCGTCCGGACTCCAAATCAAACCCAACGTCTGTCGTCCCTAGCTAAATACCCCCATTCCGTACATAGTGGAATATGTTTCGTATGCCAATTCGACTGTTTCGATTAGTTTTTCTTTAAATTAAAATATAAATCAATATTTTGAATTTTAAACGTACATTTTAATTTACCGAGGCCACATGCTGACTTCAAAAATTACAGAAAAATAATCTAGCTATGTTTAGACGATACGGTCTTATCAAAACTAATTTCGTCGAATTTGGAGATCATTTGAAAAATGGCCATTTTTCAGTCGATTAAATTTACAATTAAAACTGAACATGCATTCACCACGCGCACAAATTAATTCCAGAAATTATGAAATTTGAAACCTAACAATAATTTTACATTCCAAATCCAACAAAAGTGGTTTCATCGAAAATGGAGGTCATTTCCAAAATGGCTATTTTTAAGGGCTATATATATTTAAAATATATATAAATTCCATAGCGACTATTCAAAATTTTAAACTGGACATAACTTTCAATTTATATTATGAAATCTGAATTTTTCACATTCCTTAGAAAGATATAATTAAACAGATTCAGATGTTTCTGGTTTTACTGAAATCCGATTTATTTTGAATCTTATACATTCAATTGAAATTTAAAATCGAATTTTCTAACTACTGTGCCATTTCAAGCTCGTTTTATAATTAAAATAAATTTATACGTTCTAACTTCGATTTAAATAAATTTTTAGTCATTACTATTTAAAATAACTCATTTTAAATATTCAAAATCCGTTATAATAGCTAAATTAAAAAAAAATTAATTGGTTCAGAAATTCCGGGTTGTTACACTAGGTAATATATATAAAGGCAGATAGCCTCATTGTTTTCAACACAAATCTATTCTTCTTCCTTCAAATATTTCTAATTAAAATAATGAAAATGCTGAGGTGCTTCCCAAACATAGATTAGAGAGGACAACTCATATTTTCTAACAACAAATCTAAAAGTGGACTTTCTTCCAGAATAACTATTTTAGAAGGTTTTCTAGATTTACAACTATGGTGAGTTTACTATGATTATTCAGATTTCTTCTAAGTTAAAGTTATATAGATATAATGGTTGCTGTAGTAATTTAATTGATAGTAAATATATTTCTGAAGAGTAACAATGCTTATAAGATTATATTTTATTTTGATTGCTGTCAATTGCCTATTCATTTTTCAGTTATTTGCTCGTATGTGCATCTCTTCCTTCTCCCCTTCCTGTTGTTTGTTTTATTTATAGTGTTATATGCCTTTTTGAATTACGTAAAATTGAAAAGAATGAAATAACGTTAAAAAGGGAAAATTGGGCATACTAGAAATGGGTACTGTAAATTTGGATTTTTAAAAGGGTACGTTAGGCACACATCCGCATTAAATTTTAAAATGTATAAGAAGTCCGACCGAAAAAATTATACAGATTATGTCCCTATATTTGAAATGCGGCTAATAAAATTATGATTTTAGCCTTAAAACCCTTATTCCACAAATCGAAAGAATATTTGCGCGAAATGGCGAGAATGAAGGTATAATTTTGATTTTTATATTTTTACCCTATACAATTGTTTATATATGCGTATTATATATTAAAATTAAGAGTAATTCGGTTAAAATGTAGCTAATGTTACACAATATTGTAGAAAAAATATGGTTAGTCGCCCAAAACTTCATTATTATGTTTTTATTTAGAGTTGTCTGTGTTGAAAGGATTTATTAAGAATTTTTTGTCGTTATTATGAATTTTTTAACAGTAGTAAAATGATCTTATGCTTTGATTCAGATTTGTTTTGTGATTTTATGCTTTTATTCAGAATTATTGCATGATTCTACGATTGGAATCATTAATATTGCATGATTATATGCATTTATCTTTGGATTTTTATATTCAAGTGTTCGTAATACTGTTTAATTTATCATCTGAGTAAATTCAATTATCACCTGAATAAATGAATTTAATAAGAAATGTTGCATGCAAGTATGCATGTATTCAAAGTAATATGATAAATGTATGCATATATTCAGTACGTTTGCACGCATGCATGAATGTATTCAAAACATTTGCATACATGGACGCATATTTACAACACAGTTTGCATATATAAAAGAATTTATACAGAATAGTTGTATACATTACTGAATTTAATAAGAATTTTCGCAATCTTTTTGTCATTTTTCCAAAAGTGTTGCATAGTAATAAGCATTTGTTACCATATTGTTGCATGATTCTATGAATTTAATAAGAACTATTGAATGGTAGTGTGCAACTATCAACAGATTGTTGCACGATCATATGAATGTAATAAGAAATGTTGCATATACTAATGTGCAACTATCAACAGATTGTTGCATGGTTCAATGAATGTAATAAGAAATGTTGCATGCTAGTGTGCAACTATCAACAGATTGTTGCATGATTCTTTGAATTTAATAAGAAATGTTGCATAATAGTGTGCAAATATTAATAGATTGTTGCATGATTATATGAATTTAGTAAGGAATGTTGCATACTAGTGTGCAAATATTAACAGATTGTTGCATGATTATATGAATTTAGTATGAAATGTTGCATGCTAATTTGCAACTATCAAAAGATTGTTGCATGATCATATGAATGTAATAAGAAATGTTGCATGCTAGTGTGCAACTATCAACAGGTTGTTTCATGATTCTATGAATTCAATATGAAATGTTGCATAATAGTGTGCAAATATTAACAGATTGTTGCATGATTTTATGAATTTGATAAGAAATGTTGCATGCTAGTGTGCAATTATCAATAGATTGTTGCATTAATCTATGTACTTGATCATAAATGTTTCATTCAAGTGTGCAACTATTAGCAGATTGTTGTATTATTATATGTAGTTAATCAGAAATGTTGCTAGTTAGCGTGCAAATACTACAGAATGTTGCATTGATCTATGCATTTAATCAAAAATGTTTAATTCAATTATGTAACCATCAAAAGATTGTTGCATTATTATATGTAGTTAATCAGAATTGTTGCATCGAAGTATGCAAGTATCAACTATTTATTGCATAATTGTATGTAGTTAATCAGAACTGTTGTATGCAAGTGTGCTTTTATCACCTGTTTAATGCATTCAGTAAGAACTGTTGCATGAAAGTGTTCATTTATCAATTGTTTTGTTCATAATTTTATGCATTTAATCAACGTTATTTAAAAATCTTCTACCTCTTATTACAGAGACCAAACGTTGAAGAAGATGAGGATGTAGTAAGTGGACAAGAAAAAGCTTTGGTTACTACAGATCAACCAACAACTTCTGTACAAATGTCTAAAAATTGGAAAATTGAAGAGCTACCAAAGATTTCAAAAAAGAAGAAGTTTATAGAAATAACCTGAAATCTTTCTTTGATCTTGTAGAGAAGCTGAAGGCTGATGACCTATTTACTGATCAACATACCTTATTACTTGAAAAAATACCTCTAGGGGGATTTATTGATATGATATTTGATGGTATAATTTCCGCATCAAAGACCACCAAAAATTCCACCAATTTAGATATCATAATCAAAAGCTATAGGATAAATTTGAAATACTTTTTATTTGGAGACTTGATAATAACATTCATAGAAGATGATATTGCAAAGTTATTGGCAACTCTGTTGGAAGGTGAGATGGTAAAAACTAGTGGCCAATTGAAGAAGGATGATAAGAATGACAAAGAATTTAAATCATTCATAGAGAGACACTA
The DNA here is from genome assembly GCA_030737875.1 of Allium sativum. NCBI lineage: Eukaryota > Viridiplantae > Streptophyta > Magnoliopsida > Asparagales > Amaryllidaceae > Allium > Allium sativum. The sequence continues at coordinate 36,786 of JASFAX010002512.1, forward strand.
TAAGGAAGAAGCTATAGTAAACAAAAAGAATATAGAGAGGCAGATTTTCTCTACAATAAAAGAAGAGTCTAAGGAAGCTTGTTTTGATACAGTAAAGCTTGTAATGTTATAGTTAGCCGCTGCATTCCTTATATCCATTCCAAACTACACCTTACCTTGGACGCTGGTAACTTATTATGTGTGTAACCAGAAATTGATGACAATAGCTTGACCGAAAACCATACATCACCATCTATTAAGCCAAGTGGACAAATACCATGGGACACCATGTAAGATTAAGGCTTGCGTGACAATATCTTTGGTAATATTTTTAAACTTTTTATCAAATTTCTTATTAAATAATTGTTCAATTTATTCATAATTTTTTATTTCTGATTTTTGCAGTTGTGGGTATGTGAAAAAACCTTTGTTTTAAAAACATCAAAGCCTGAATACAATGAAATATACCCATTGGCTGGAAAATGGGACACAACAATGTTGAAGCCATCAATGCTATTGAATGTCACATTTAACATTGTAAGAGTCATATAATTGTTTATCTGTTTTAATTGTCATATTTAATTTCTAGAATAGCTGCATGAATTTATGCAAATATGAATAATATTTGCTTTTATATCTGCTGATATTGGGAACAGTTGCATGCTTTATACAGATATTTAATATTGTTGATTACTTCTGTGCAAATACTCAGAATTCTTGATTACTTGTGTGTATATAATATATACTGTTCCACATTTGAATTTGGATAAAAAATATGAATAATCGCATACTTCTATGTAAGTATTTCTAATAGTTGCAGTAAAATATGCAATTGTTATGAAATCTTGCACATTTTTTATATTTTAAATATACTTTCGTGCTTTTGTGAAATTATTTCAGATAACTGCGCACATAATGTAATTATTTGTAGTATTAATTAAACAGACGTTGTTTCTTTTTTTTTAAGATGTGTAAGGAAAGGAAATGAAATTACTCAAACAGGTTGTCGAGAAGGACGAAGGATATGAAGCCGTTTATAAGAAAAGAGAAAAAAATTCGAGGAGTTGATAGCACAATTAAAATTAGAGAATAGGCAGTTAAAAGAGGAAAATTTAAGTTTGAAAAAAAGAGTTGATGAACTTGAGGCTGACACATTATCAGCAGATAGTGTAGAAAAACAGTTGAGATTAAAAGATGATGCAGCTGAGATGGATGTAGACAGTGAAGATAATGACGAAAGTGCAGAGGATGAAAAGCAAGATCATGGTGAAATGAATGCTAACGAAGATAGTGAAGAAACTTAAAGTGAGGAGGAAGAAGATGAGGAGGAGAAGGATGAACAAAAAGAGAAGCAGAAGGAAAAGGTGAATGAGAAGCATGTAGGGAAGAAAGACGAGCAAGATAAGGAGAAGAAAAGCAGAAGGAGCAGGAGAAATACGTTTTAATACTGTTGTTATATCCTACGGAGAAAAATGAGGGTGAAAATTTTAATGAAGATCGTATAGGTAATGAACATGGAAAGGAGGAGCTGGACAAAGAACAACAGAAGGACAAGGAGATTGCCGAGGAAGAGAAGAAGCAGCAGCAGGAGTAGGAGCAGGAACTTCATAATAACAAGGAGAAGGAGTTGGAACAGATAGACAAGGAAAAGGTGCCGGAACATCAAAATATAGAGAAGAAAAAAGGTAAAAATAATTACAGTTTCTGATGGTAATAGTGTACACAATATCTAATTTATGTAATATAGTATAACAAAATCGTTGCACATTTACATGTATTTATTCAGAATTATTGCATGGTTGTATGAAAGTATTTAGAAATGTTCCAAGCTTGTTTGAATCTGTCAAGTATTACAGCTTGACTGTCTGCATATAGTAGTAATTATTTGTAACGACCCACATTCTATGCATCATAGGATCGTAGATATTTATTTCATCGTCATAGAGAGTCATATGGTCATGTAATTTTGGAGGACGACTATTGGGGTCATTTCCCATGTTCATAATTTTTCCCGATTTTTAAACGACCGTCTGCCCCTAGCTGATCTTGTTTTGACCATAACTGTTGACTGGAAAGGAATTTTGACCTGAAACCACTTCCATTGGATTCGATTGATGGTTTACAATTCTGTAGAGTGGTCACATTAGCCAAACGGACTCACTGTTTGGGAGATATGGATGAAACAAGTTTAAGATGGTGAAAAACAGCTTAATTGGGCTTAACCGGGTGATTAACAGCTAGGCCCAAAAGGGGGATTTCGGGATTTGGAGTATTTAAGGGTTGTTAGGGTTAGGGATTTCGGTTTTTAGACACTTTTCCAGCCGCCATAGACATTTGTTCAACCCTAACAATGGCCTCCAACATCTAAAACATCCCGAAACCACTTTCGAATTGAAGATTATGCTTAGCAACATCAAATTAAGGAGAGATAGCACCAAAGCAAGGTTAGAGCTGCTGTTAGACATCAGTTTTCGTGCCAAACAGAGATTCATTTCAGATCTGATTTTTATTTGTGGCAAATGTGAGTGATTTGCATAGTTCCTCACTAATTATGGTTAGTGATAATTAGCAAATTTATACATGTTAAAAATCTGGAAAAATATTTATAAAATTCGAAATAATGTTTTAAGCCTCTTTTAGAAAGTTTGGATAATTTGGTGAAGTTTTGCTAATCATATCATTAGTTATGCCTAAACATGATTAAGGGAAAATATGGGATTTTGGCTATGTTTGATTTGTTTTAACTTATCAAATTGATGTTTTGGTGTTTATGGTCGTTCTACATGTTGCTATGACAGTATGGTATGCTTTGTGATTGATTAGAATAGTTAGATTGGTCGAAAACGCCGTCGAATAGTGTAAAAAGGTTGCTGGAAGTCGCAGGAAAACTGTGCAGGAAACCGGATCGGATCGCACCCCCGAACTGACGCCATCGTGACAACCACCCACGAACCGCTCCTCTGAGCTGCTGCGCCATAAGCTGGTGCATCGATCCCGAACTGCTTGGAGATCCCGATCCGACCAGGAGTCCCGACCCGATCAACACACAACGACTCGAGCTGGTGAGGAAGGCCCGACCCTATCTGGAGCTCTCTACGATCCGAACCGCCTGGAGATGAGGACCCCGACCCGAACTGCTGGAAGAAGGACACCACGACCCGATCCGATGCAGGTGGCTCGAACCGATCCAAAGGAGGGTGATGACCACGAACCGAACTCAGAAGTTTCGAATGCGAGGCATGGGTTGTGAACCAAATGAAGACCGATCTGTAGAAGACCAAAACCCGAGATGCAAAGGCAGTCCAAATGAGAAGTAGAAATCATGATCTGGGTGGGAACCAACGAGTTAACTTCATGAGTTGGGCTTTGCTGCGGGACGTGTGCTAAGGGGTTGTCGATGTCTGTAACTTTGGATCACTATGTGTAGGGGGGTACGTGAACGGATTCAGGGCCACAGTGGCCTAGGTACGACTAAAAAGCTATAGACCAATGAAGTGGGGTCATTTGTAAAGATTTGGTCATGACTCCATGGGGTAAGCTTGGTAGTAGCAGTAGTTGTACAGGTCGAACTCCGTCACTACTTCGATGGGTCTAGTGATTGACAGTGGTGAACATCGTATGCTTTACGCACTGAGTGAGAGATGTGAGGATGGTTGCTATGCTTGATTTGGTTGCCATCACTATGACACGCACACCCCCACCCCCCGTATTCTTTACACCATCTGTTTAGTGGCACCTTAGAGTATTGTACGGTATGTAGTGCTAACTCTTTGGTTGCAGGTCCAGGTTCAGGTATGGTTCAGTATACCTGTTATTGTTCTGTTTTGATGCTTATTGCTCACACCAGACTTTTGTCTGACCCAGATTTTTATGTCTCTTCTTATTACTCTGGGTGCTCTCACGAGCAGACTAGAGACAGGTTAGCTGGTGATGCACGAGTAGCTGTACCGGAGACGAGCAGGAGGCTTCCACGTATGATATATATATATTCTCCCTGTGTCGCTGCTGGTCACTACTTTGGGCATTAGTAGTGTACCCTTCCTTCCTTTTACTTTAGAGACAGTTTTAAAGTTGTAATAATGATGATGTAGAACATAAGCTGTATTTGGATTTTCTGCTGCTATGATGTTTAGTTTTCAGCTTATGCACTGTCTCGCATGTTTTATGTCAAGTATGTTGTTATTATATTTTATCTCATTCGCTGTGAATCTCATTCGCTGTGAGACATTCTACAGGTTTTCGATTAGTTCACTGTCTTCTTTCCTTTCTTTGGCGACCGTTCCGTGCTAGTCGGGCATGTGTACAGCGCACTTTCGGAGGAAATGCCGGCTAATGTTGGGCGGGCCGTCACACTTGGTATCAAAGCTCTAGGTTGCGTAGTTAACCTAGGGAAGTTATCAGGGAGAGATAGTACACGTATATGAGAGCGCGTTTTTGTGATTATTTTGGTTTTTAAAAAGCTATATATGTATATATATATATTATTAGTATAGTTGAGGATGAAGTCGCACTGCACTGGCACCACTATGGAGATGGTTAATCGTTTTCTCTGTGCAGATTAAACGATGAGCCAATACGCAAGGGGTACTGGTAGAGGAGCCAATAATGGGAATGCTTCTAAGATGAGGACAATGTTTACTGACCTCATGAGGGAGATGCTTAGGGATGTGCAGAGGGCAGCTCCCAATGCTAGTAGTGGAGGTGGTCCAATAGTGCAGGCGCCTAGGGCCGATTTCGCCAAGCTGAACAGGGACTATACTAGTCTTGGTGGGAAGCTGTTCCATGGAACGGAATCGACTATGGATGTTCAGGATTGGTTGGATAACTGAGAGCGTATCTTCGAAGACTTGGGTATCGAAGATGCGATGAAGAGAAGGCTAGCATCCCGTCAGCTGCAAGGATGGGCAATGAATTGGTGGAATGCTATAAAGGCAGCTACTCCCGAAGAACAGATTACTTGGGATCAGTTTAAGGTTCGCTTTAGCGATAAGTTCATTCCAGCTGCTCAGAAGTCAGTGTTATTTAAGAAATTTTTGGAGCTCAAGCAGAATGGCAGAGCTATCTCGGAGTATATTGCCGAATTCGACACTTTGTCGAAATATGGGTTATCCCTAATAGATACTGCCGAGAAGAAAAACGAGAAGTTCATAACTAGCTTGGATGGATACTTGGGGGAAAGGCTTATTAACCACATCGATGAGACGTTTGAATCGATTGTGGGGAAAGCTTTAAGATCGGAAAGTCTTTACCCTAAGTCGAAGACTGAGGTCGCATGTGCAGAGGAGCCAAAACCGCAAGCAAGCGGTGGAGGCAAGAGTGGTTCTCAGAATAAGAGGAAGCAGAACCAGAATAAGGATAGCCAGAAGAAGAAGAAAGATGTTGAGTGCTTTAGCTGTGGCAAGAAGGGCCACTATGCTAGAAATTGTCGAGCAAAGCCAGTAGATAGGAAGTGCTTCAACTGTGGCCAAGTGGGACATCACAAGGACAAGTGTCTGCAACCCCCTAAAGAAAAGCAGATGGTGAATGTAACAACCCGTATTTCGATAACATGGCTAAGACAAGAAACCAAGGCAGAATTAAATTTTAAAATTTGACTCAGGTAAAATGGACTTCACCATTGTGTTCGTCTCGGAAAAATACGCGAAATAGAGTCCGAGTTTTCGAAAATCGGAGTCCGTATGACCAAGATATGGCCAGAACAAGTTTTCAGCAGTTTTCGGGCAGACTGGCTCGTGTCGACAGCCAAGTCGACTGCCCTGTCGACTGCCCTGTCGACTTGGGGCCCATGGTGTCGACTGGGCTGTCGACTTGCCCCCTGTACAGGTCGAATTTTTCGACCTGGAGTAGTCCTGAACCCATTTTTGAGGCCCGGGATGAGTTTTGATGGCCCGGATTGACTCTAGGGCTGATTTTAAGGCCCTAGAAGGTTCCTACATGTGGCTTCTTCTCCAAGACATGCTTTAAAGGTTGGGATTAGATCTAGGATTGATCCTATGGCCTAAACTATCCTAATCCTCTATAAAAAGACCCCTAACCCTCTCCTTTAATCCTCATTATTCACTCATGCAACTAAACTATGCCAAAATTTCAAGTGATCATGGCCTCCACTCAAACCCTAGCCTCCACCCTCTTGTCATAAAATCTTATCTTCATTTCTAAGAGGGATTTCATGTTTTGTGAGTGTATGAGAGCTTCTACCTTGATATGAGAGCTTCTCAATATGATTTCAAGGCAAAGCTTCATCAAAGGTTGGGTTTTTAAGGGTTTTTCCTCTAGGGCTTTTGGAGTTTATCTTGATCTTGGGATTTTTGGTGTTAGCATGAGAGGCTTTGTCTCAATCTTTCTACCATATGTTGATTTGTGCCCTCAAAGCAATGTAAGCCCTTCTCCTACTATTAGATATGAACTTTAAACTTAATATGACATGTTGTAAGTGGGTTTAAACATTAGTATGTAGCATGCTACCATCTTATGCAAGCTTATAAAGTCATTACCTTGGTCTTGTGGTCATAAAGCTTTGACCTTTATGTTGAAATGTTGCATTATGCAACATGAGAACCCTTATAACCTTCATGTCAACTTGCATATGAAGCCATAACCCTTATGTGAGGTCATATGCGAGTTACTTGTCATCATTCCATGTTGTTTATCACCATGATTCGCTTATGTGCCAAGTTTGGGTTTATGCATGTTTTTGAGGTGTAGGAATGTAACATGCAAGTTAATGAACACATGTGTGCCTCATTTGCCACCATGATTAACTTGTGGCTTAATATCCATTTTTGTCATGCCTTTGCCAAGTCTCTTCTTTTAATCCATCACGTTGTTGCAAACGTATATGCGAGTTTAAAAAGCGTTGGGGTCACATTATGGGGAAACATAATGACATGAATATGATTTGGGTAAATGGGTATAAACATGACAACATGTAACGTTAAATATGACATGTGTTTATACTTGAAAACATAACTTGAAATGTAACATGGAAGTTGACATGTAAGTATGCATAAAAACATAAGCTTGGGAATTTACCTATTAAGTTAGGTCTACCCATTGGGAATTTACCTATTAAGTTAGGTCTACCCAATTGCTTGAAAACTTGACTATGAACAAGACACTAGACTAAACATGAAAGTGGCCAACTCGAGGTTGGGTTGAGTTTGCAACGTAAAACTACCCGGAACCGACCGGCCTAACTAGTAGTTGCAAACAATAGGACTCAATGTGAGAAGTTGGTCATGTTGTGCTTGAACCCGAGGTTAGACCAAGTTGTGGTGTAAATCTACCCGGACCCGCCCGGCTTAACTAGTAACCACAACAAAGTCTAATGTGAGAGGTTGGGGTGCATTAAATAATTAATGCCACATAATAGGGTTAAGTTAATTTGATTAATGAGGCTTAACCAAATATGACATGGACAAATGGGTTAAGTAATTTGATTAGGCTAATGATACTTAACAAAACATGACAGGGTTGGGTAGGTTAAGTAACTTGATTTGCCTAACGACACTTGACCATTTTTATACGACGAGGGGATGGGATTAAGTTAACCAACACTTAATCAATCCAACACGATAACTTGATAAGGTTAAGTAAATTTTCTTAGTAACACTTAACCGTTTAATACAGTTAATGGATGGGGTTAAGTCAACTCAGACCTAACTAATCTAAACATGGTAATTGGACGGGGTTAAGTTAATTTACACTTAACTAATCCAACTCGTTAGTTTGATGTGGTTAAGTGACCTATACTTAACCAATCTAACGTGAAAACATGATAAGGCTAAGTCACGAATCACTTGGATACGCTTGACCGATTTGACTCGGTAATTTGACAAGGTCAAGTTAATTTATATAATTAACCAATCTAAAAGGATAATTAGACGAGGTTAAGTTATGGATTGCTTAATATACTTAGCCAACTTGACACATGGTTTGTAGGGTTAAGTCTTGGACTTGGATACTTAGCCAATTTTGACATGGTTTGTAGACGGGCTAAGTTATGAACTTAAGTGACACTTAACCCATTAGATAAACCCTAATTCGGAGGATTAGGTAAATAACCATAGTTAACAAGGGTTATGGAAATAAGGCTAAGTGGTAAACCTTAGTTAAGGGAAACTAAGTAATAATTCTTAGTCAAGGAAGTTTGGACCATTTCTTAGATAGATTAGTAACCCGATACGTTAGGTCAACGTTTAAGTATGCGTGTAGGAGCAGGCTATCTGATTTAGATAAAGGCTCCAACGAACTGGGTAACGAAGCAGCGGCTTCGGGGAACGTGAGGATATTCTTGGGATCCCTCTGTGAGCTGCCAGGTCAATATACTAGGCTCACGAGAGGTTGAGGTCTGCGGTAGAAGAACCAAGAATATGCCTTGGTTGCTATGCGAGCGACCTAAAGACTGGGGTGGATAGCAGTGAGTCGACGAATACATAAGGTGCCCGAGATAGCAAGTTCGTCGATCATCTACCATCTTGAGTCAAGCGTGTACGTACGGAAAGGCAGGGAACACCCAACAGACCATAATTGCTATCTAATTATGGGTGAGGTAGGCCGTAGGATGTGGGCTGGCCGGAGTGTAGTTCTCATGCAAGATTTTCTCTTGTGTTGCCTTTCACTAGTTGAGGGAGGGGTCACGTGGGACCATAGCCATGTGTAGAAAAGCAGACCTTAGTATCTGCATCGGCAGATAAATCTAAAGCTCCCGACCGAGCCCTGTATTTCTTGTTTTGCCCTGTGACAGGACTCGGATGGCATGATATGATACATGTGCATACAGTTATAGAAAAACGATTCACGATGAATGCGTAGGAAAAAGGGCGCGGTTGAGGGTTAGCGTAATCCCTAGTGGCCTAGGTGGTTTAACCCAAACCGAAATACGAAAGCGTGCAATAGGTA